>JAIPRL010001761.1:0-73904 GCA_025469235.1 Pemphigus obesinymphae | reverse complement strand
TGTTCCCTCCACTCTTATAAGTTATATAATGCTCTTCCCTCTTCCTAAAATAAGTGTTCACAATTGCTAATTCATACGCTGATGCAAAGTCAAGTATTTTTTCTCCAGCCTCATTTCTTTCTCCATATTCCATACCCTCCATGCACTCTATCATAATCTATTCTATCACAGCCTACATGTCTATTCATATCCCCACCAATTACAATATTCTCATTTCCTTGTACTCCATTAAATATTTAATGCATATGAGATAAAATGTTTGAATTTAGTCTGTAAAATTCAGTGGCGGCTTGTACTAGCATCATCTAAAATACACAAAGAAAATTTATAAAAATATTTTTAATGTTGTATTATTATATTATAATTTAATAATTAAATAAAATGAATATATTAATTTTATATTAATATTTATATTACATATTATCAGAATTTCTGTGTGTGTGAATATTTAAATGAAATATGGACACTAGTTCATAATTATACGATTATACAACATTTATTGACCAATTTTGATTTGGGGACTTTTGCATTATCTATTGTCCAACCACAGCAATTGTTATTTTTTATTAATTTAATAAAATAGATTAGAATGAGTATGAAGGTAACGACTGAAAAATATAAAGCTCCCAGTTTAATAATAAATATATTATGGACCATAATAAACTATATATAAAACATATTATATAAAATGCTTTTACATTAAAACTATATGTGCACCTTATGAGCCGCCACTAATATGATCTATATTTGTAACCAATTCATGTAACACAATGTATTGTGTATAAATATTTGTATGAATCAACATTTTGGACTTCAAATGTAATTTTAAATAATTATCTCTGAAATTTATTGTTTTTTGATATATACTGAAAGAATATGTTTTTTTTTTTTGCTTTATTTTTATTATCTGTATATATTAAGTTGGTGAGATGTTTTAATTGTATTTTTACTTACTTTTATTAACCTAATAAATATTAACAATCACTTGTTATTTTTGTTATAATTTGTATTTTTGATATATTCTATAATCATAATATCATTTTGCTTATAATAAATATGTGTGTATTGAGTTTATTGTATCTCACTATCATCGTGTATATATTCAGGTAATTTATCAAGGGAGAGGGAAGATTTCCTATTATGCATTTCTTGCATTTTCTTCTATGTTACTGAATTGCAAGCAATAAGTCATAAAAACGTAATAAAAAAATACCAAAGGCATGACTTACATGACTTTATGAGATACATTATTGTTGTCTTGCCGTAAATATATACTAGTATAGTGAAAAATATGGTGACACCATAGACTGATCTTACATATAAAATTATTATGTGTCAATGTGTCTTGAACCATGAGATAAACAGTAATTTTTAATGATTAATCGACATAGACTTATTTAAAACTATAATTTAAATATCATATACATCTCATTAATATCTGGATACAAGCAGCTCTTATCTGTTAATATATCTAGTATATAACCATCGATAGTAATAAAATAATAGTAATGGTTAATGGATCATATGAGTACTGTGCCTATTCTATGGTCGCGCCTCATAATAATATACCTTAATAATAATTAGTAGTTGTATAAAATTCATAATATATTATAGTTATATTATATATATATATCTGTATAGATACTATATTAGATATTATTACAAATTATTGCATATGCTAAAAGACAACTAAGATTTTAAGAAACTAATCTTTAATTAGATAAATTTTATATTAAATTAACTTCAACATAGATGCCTACTATAAAATTGAGGGACAGTGCTTAGAATTCTGATGAATAAACGCACAAGTAATTATTATTTGTAACATTTTTATAAAATTAAGCAATTAATACAGTTTTACCATAATAACGGTTTCACTATATTAACTTACATACAATGTGTTAATATTATTCGTATTCCATAAACCAA
This sequence comes from Pemphigus obesinymphae, assembly GCA_025469235.1. Lineage (NCBI taxonomy): Eukaryota > Metazoa > Arthropoda > Insecta > Hemiptera > Aphididae > Pemphigus > Pemphigus obesinymphae. The sequence goes on along the minus strand of JAIPRL010001761.1, from coordinate 71,975 downwards.
ATGTCGTATACGCCTATATAATTATCTAATTTACAATGATGTTCATTTTTTTATTTTTCTGTAATCAAATTTTTAAGCTTTGGTGTTGAAAAATATCAATAGGAAATCAATTCTGATATAAATGGTAAAAATGGTACCCTTACATAGAATTTTTCGATTTTTCCAGTAGTTGCTTTAGGGAAGAAAAATCTTCCTTCTATACAGTGTATGTAATTGTACATTGTATAAATACATATACAGTATATATAATTTATACATATACTATACCTAAAACTATAAATTACATACTACAAAATATAGTGAAATGACTTACAAATACCGTATACATACTTATATGGCATTGTTGAATTTTAGATTCAAGAAAATTAAATTGGACAATGTGGATCAACATTAAAACTTGTAACATAAACATTTAGACAGTAAAAATCTGGAACATAAAAAGTTAGAAATCTGGAATTTTAAATTTTATTTCCATAAAAATTTGAAATGTAAAGAGTTGGGCTGATAAATTCTAATAATTGTATTCTGTCTTACAGCTAAACTATTATATTGTAGGATTTTATTTTTATTATTTATATAATGTTTATTAGTATTATCTATTAAGTTATGACATGTATGATTTTGATTATTGAATTGTACATAATCTATAATTAATTCACATTATATTAAATCTTGTTTAACTTCTTTAAAATTGAATGGTTAATAAAATTAATTTTTATTGATACTTATATTTGTTAAGTTAGTGATATGAGGTTTAAAGGTGTGTATGAGGAAAATTATAATATAATTTATTTTTCAAATTGTCAATTTAATTTTAATTTTATGAGCATTAATCTTTTGCAAGTTTGGTTAAAGTAAATATTAGCATTGGCAAATTCAAATTAAGATATTAGAGTTTTTACTATTTGAACATACATTATTTTTTTACAATATATATTAATTTTATTTATATATTATATTGTTACTATTTATAATATATATTTATTTAAAAAAAAATTAAGTTATTTAATTCATTTAAATTAAATTAAATTATTATTATATTAGTTGGAAATTGTTCAAAAAAAAACATATACATACAAAACTATATGTTTTCTAAACAATGAACCAACTTACATTTAAAAAAGATAAGCCTAGACACAGTGAATAATTAATTATAAATATACATAATATTTTGTTAAAAATGGGTTATTAAAGTAAAATAGACATAATTATTAAATATTATATAATTTAGTTTTATTTTAATAAAGCTGTATACATAACATAATAATTCATTAATAACTATGTTTATGAAAATTCAAATATATAGGTTGTAATAAATAAAATTACATAAAGCAACAAACACATACATTATATATGTGTATTGTTGTTTAATGATAATATAGAAAATTATATATAAAATGTGAATATAATAATTGTGATAATAATAATAATAATGATAATTATTATTATTATAATGCATAATAAAATAAAATATAACAACCCCATAACTATTGTGGTTAACCGCAATCACGAGAAAAAAAAAAGTATATGTACCTGTACCTATATTATAAATGTTAAATAATAAGAATATTGTGATAATTCGTTTAAGATAATCATAATGGAATAAAAAAAATAATAATTAAAAATTGTAAAATCACAATATGCGCAATAATGCTTCTTAATTATTTACGTTTATGTCTTATTTGTACACATATAACACAATTTATACTAAGATACAGTGTTAATTGTATAGCAATAAAAATGAAAATGTAAAACAAAATGGATTATGCACAAGTATTCAAATACTATAATAACAATAAAATGTATTCATTTTCTAAATATAATAATCATTAATATTTCCTTCTCTAACAGTTGAATCACTTGTTGTTGCTAGTCGTTGTGGACGATGATGAAGTTGATTTGATAGTTGTGTTACTACTGCTTTCATAACTACCAATTTTTACTGGTTGAATCGGTGGCGGCCCTGATATAAGGAGGTCATCATCTAATAAGTTCACAACAGCAGGTGTAGCTGTAGGGGTAACACTAGTTAAACCACTATTGAGAGCAGGAAGCTGCTGTTGATAGTACTGTTGCTGATGATGTTGGTTAATAGCCACAGACATTTGAGGTTGCTGGTAAAAATAGTTATGAGGGGATGTTGTTGCTGATACCGCCATAGTTGTCGATGGATGATATTGTTGTAGTTGTTGATAATAACTACTACCACCACCACCACCACCACCACCATTGTTTAATATTGATGGTTGCTGTAAGCTTGCTGTGACTGCAGGTGTTGTCAATACTTCTGTAGGTTGCAAATGAAATTGCTGCTGATGTTGAGATTGATATATTTGAGATGTCTGTGGCAATTGCTGCTGTTGTTGAGATTGATACATTTGGGATGTCTGTGGCAGCTGCTGTTGTTGTTGTTGTGATGGGTAATAAAAATTACTAGTAGTGTTATCGACACCAGTGGTCGTTAATTGATGTTGTTGCCGTTGATAAATCTGGGATAGATGCTGTTGGTATAGTTGAGAATGTTGTTGTTGATATAATTGAGGATATTGTTGTTGGTACAATTGAAGCTGCTGCTGCTGCTGCTGAAGCAATTGAGGTTGTTGCTCGCGTTGGTACAATTGTTGTTGTTGCTGATGTGATGATGGTTGAAGAAAAAAATGATTGGAGGTCGAAGCACTACTAACACTAGTGATGGGAGATGATTGTGAAGCTCCTGATATTACACTACTGCTATTCACAGTCGCTGTCGAAATTGAAGGTAATGTTAATGGTAACTGTATACTAGTAGGTACTCCAACTCCTATTATTTGATGCTGGTGCTGTATAAAAACTCCAGTAGTTTGTACAGCAGTTGAACTTCCACTCGGAGCAGCTGATGTTGCAATTTGTTGTTGATACTGCTGTGGATAAAACTGCTGTGGCCTCGATGATAATATTGTAGTTGGATGGTGGTAACTGTAACCAATACCAATACTTCCAATGCTACTACCACTGCCACCGTGGTATTGTGCTGATAGAGGCCGTTGTAAAGCTGCTACTGCTGCAGTCGCATTTGGAAAGACACTACTACCACAATCACTATTAATACTACTACCGCTGCTCTGACTATAAGGCAAAATACTATTCTGGCTGCTATCATTGTTATTTGTCAAACATAGAGAATTCATCATAGCTGTTGTAGGCATATCAACACCACCCCCACTTCTAGAAGCAGTCACATCGTTATTAGATGACGGTGATGGTAATGAAGGATTTACGTTTGAAGTAGCCATAGGTAATTGATAGTTGTAGTAGTTGTAAGGCACTGGTGATGATGACAATGTAGATGGTTGTGAAATGGCAGTAGAACTTATAGGCACTGTCATCACCGACGAACATACAGCAAGGTTATATAATTCTGGATATGAAGTGTGCATTGTCATTACCGTTGATGCCACTGGCTGTTGTTGCATCTGGGTACCGCTGACGTTGACACTATCATCAAGATTACTGTTAACTTTAGTTGTAGCCGAGTTATGGTCTTCATAATAATAGTTGTGGTGATCCATACCATCAATGGAAGTGTTAAGATTAGATGATAAAGGTAATTGCATTTGAGGATGGTGATACTGGTGATAATGTTGCTGCTGCTGTTGGTGTTTTAGTAGTAGTTGTTGTTGTTGCTGTTGTTGTTGTTGCTGTTGTTGTTGTTGCTGCTGCTGTTGCTGTTGCTGCTGCTGCTGCTGCTGCTGTTCAGATCCAAGCGGAGAAAGTCTACGGAGATGGTTATGCTGTTGGTTCCATTGAGTATTCCTCTCTAGTGGTGCTGGGGTTTTTTTCGACCTACCATTACTGCTGAAGCTTTTAATTAAAGTAGCCAAATCGTCCTGATGGTGATCTCGGTCATCAACAGCTGATACAGAGGCGAGCAGATTGTCAAGTCTACCACCTTTGGCAGCCACATCTTCATTCATATTCAAAGTCTGCTGGTGTTGTTTTATTATCTGTTCCCGCTGTTCTGTTTGCACCTGACATGCACCTGTAACAAACAACACATTATTTTGTTATATATATATATATATATATATATATATTGATTATTTATCAGACAACAGTAGTGAAATTATACAATGTAATATTTTAATTTATGAACACACCTTTAACACGCTGCAAAAGTTTTGACACATTGGTCAGAAGCCGCTGATAAAATTCCATACCCTTTGAACAACGTTCGGCTAAAATTTTATCTGAGAACGGTCTACAGGACGATGATGCTGCCATCATTTCACTATCAGTTAATAGGGTTCCTCCATTGGCTGCAGCAAAACGGTTATATGCTCTCAATAATGATGCTATTTGAACCTGGCGCCGTTGCTGGGAACTAGCATATAGTCGTCTTTCTTGTGAAGTATGTGCATATGCCCGTCTCACTGCATCCAATATGGTTAATTGGGCAGACATATTCAGCTCAATCAAATTCACCTTTTTATACATATAATCAATCAAATGTGTAATCAAATATTTGTCTTATAATGATTATTGATTTCAAAGTTTTTTTTAATACATATTATAATATGGTATACTACTGCCCATGATTTAAATTATTATATCAATTTCTACTCTTAAATATAAACATAATTATAACAAAACCATTAATATCATTAATTGTATATTTTACGACAATAGGTATTTTAAAATATTAATGAAAAATTGTCCATTTTAAATTATCATAATTATTATTATATTTATAATTTGAATGTTTGTGGATTTTCTAATGACAAAATGAAAAGACTAAATTCCACAAAATATATTTACTTTTATTTGGTAAATACGGATTTTAATAACTATGTTATCATCTCAGTACACAATAACGAAATAATAGTACACAATAACAGTCGTTATTATGTACTGAAGATGATAACATAGTTATTGAAATACATATTTATCAAATAAAAGTAAATATATTTTGTGGAATTCAGTCTTTTCATTTTATTATTATTATAATTAAGACATATTTCAAAATTACTCACAAAACAAAGAAATTAAATATATTTTTTTATTACATAATATCCATAAAAATTCATATGTATATATATATATATATATATATATATACAGAGTATAACAGGACTACTTGACAGATGTAATAACTTTTTTTCTATTGAATATTTTAAGTTTTTATTTTTTTTAATTATTATTATAGCTTGAATATTTTTAAATTAAATTTTAATGCTTAAGAATTCAAAATAAAAAATATAAAATTTGATATAAAATTAAAAAAAAAAACCAAGATAATCATTTTGTACAACTGATGATAAAAAAATTTTGATGTCAAATGCTTTTACTAACGTTAAGTCAATTATTTTAAAAAAAATTTTAAAGTTTGTAAAAATTGGATAATTTTTCTTATATTTCATTATATACAACATCGCTGATACCATTTTATTTTTTTCAAAGAAATAATTTTTATCACTTATTAGTGATAATAATTATTACCAACAACAAATTTCTGGACCACCAAATATAGTAATATGATAATGGTGATATTAGATAATTTTTATCAAAATAAAATTAGAAGGCATGAGAAATATGATTTTCTCAAGTTAAAATGTGCTTTTATTTTTATGGAATTAATGAGTTTTTTGAAATTACTAGTTAATAATATTTTGATATTTCAATAATTTGTGATTGAGAAAATGGAATTGGTATTTATTAAAAGTTTAAAACCATAAATCTATAATATATTTCCAAAAACAAACATTATGGTTACTAAATAATTAATATGTTTAAACTATTTCACTTTAACAAAATATAATACATTATTTGAGCATGTGCATCACCACAAAAGTTTGTTAGTGGATCTAAGCTTCTATTTCAAATTATCTATAAGAAAATGTCAAACAAGGCGGACATCCAGATTCATATTTCCTATAACATAATTCAATCAAGAAAACAGCATATATTGTAAACTATTGATTCAAGATTGACATAACAAAATGCAGTAAAATGTCTTGACACAAAATGTAAGTATAGCTAAATAAGCTCTTTATATATTTTTTAATAATAAATATTAAGAATCAAAACTATTTTATTCAATTGTATATTGTAGATATGAACTCTGATCATAAATGAAAAAAGTATATTACAGTTTTCAATGAAACATACAGAATTATAACTATGCAATCAATCAACATTGGGCGGACTAAATGATAATAAATAATGGATAAATTATTATATTAATGTTTAAAATAAATAATTTAATTTTTAATTTTTAATATGTTGTAGTAGTTTATAATATTATACAAATTTAAAGAATACTAGTATAAGGTAAAAAACTATTATTATGTGACTTGGATTACTTAAAAGCATTTATTTAGAATAAATAAAATTAAAACATTTTATACATAAGTATTACTACTAGTATTCCTTCATGTATTACAATTTAAAATTTATTATTTATTTATTTATTATATTAATATATTATAGCACAAAATAAATAACCTAACAAATATTTACTATACATTATCTATGTAATTTTATAATTTTTAATCACCTAGTATTTTTTAATTTATGATATTAAATGCATAAGATACATTCTGAATTATGTTTTAAAACCACTTCTATCTAAATTATTTTTATTGTAATTTTTCTTTCTTCTTTTGTTCTGTGTGTTTTGATTTACATATAGTTTATTTACCAATTGATATTAGAATTTACACAAATACTCTGCTACAAGCAATCAGTTTAGTAAATTCTAATATTTCTTATATTTTTTAAGCAATTGCAGTTGAAATCTTGCAGATCAAAATAAAAGGAAAAGTAGCGATTTAAATAATTTGTTAATATTGTTATACCTAAATTGGTCAATAATTTTAAGTTTAATATAACCTAATAAATTGTACAATTGTTACAAATTATAATTAATGTTTGTAGGTAAGTCAGGTTTATTTTTTAAGTGTATAGGTACATACATGTTTATTACACCTATAATACTATAATATGTATATTATATCAAACTATGTAATACTACTAGTTGGCTATAGCTAAATATTACACTCTGTTAAGACACAGATCGTATATTATTTCAGTGAACTAAAAGTCAAAACTACAATAATTATTATAATATTAAATAATATTAATTGTAGATGACTAATGATGGTACCAATATTATCATGTAGGTAGAAAATGTTTTTGTTAACATATGGCATCTCAACCAATGCATTTTAAATATATAATATTAAATAACATGGGTTATTATTAAAAAAAAACAAAATTATTTTATTCAATCACAGTAATTTATTCACAGTTTATTAAATTAATATCATCGATAATTTCAAAGTCGACAACAATATTATAAGATACCAACACAAAATAGTAAACTTTTAGAACTATAGTATAAAATGTAAGTAACGTGAAATAAATTGATAATTTAATTTTTCATTATCAATATTAATTAAATCCCTTTAAACTTGCTGAAAATTGTTATTTTTATATAATTTTGGATTGTTATTTACTAAATAATGATTTTTAACGACAATTACATAACATTATTATGATAATTTTATATTCGCAGTTAAAATGATAAAATTGTTATCATGAATCAGACCGTAATTATTATTGATCGATAAGTTGTAAAAATATTCACATTTTCACAAACTTTAAAAATTTTTTTTAAAAATAATTAACACAACGTTAATAAAAGCTTTTGACATCAACATTTATTTAAAAATCAGATCTACAAAATAGCTATTTTGATTTAATTTTAATTTTAAATCAAATTTTTTATTTCAAATTCCAAACATTAAAATTTAATTTAAAACTATCTAAGTTATTAGCGCCTGACTGAAATAATAATTTTAAAATATAAAAACTTAAAAGTATTCAATAGAAAAAAAGTTATATAGTGAAATAGTTAAAAATCTGTTAAATAGTCCGGTATAAGTGATCATATTATATCCTTCTGAAAATAAATAATTTAAATTTCTATCTATTATTTTATACATGTCCTATCAATTTGTTATTCATATAGTTTCTAAGAAGATTGAAACCAAGAATTCTAACACACTTGGAGTGTAGTTTTTGTATCATCTGTATGCTCGCATGTCCTTAAAATATATTGCCATAATAATCAATATCAATATTTGTAATTTGTATTTGTTTTGTTGGTTTTAGATTTCTATACAATATATGGATAAATAAGTATTTTTTTATAGAACTATAGATTGTTTTTATTAGGTAACAAATTAACTAAAAAATATGTTTAGAAACCAGAAATTTAGCATGCTCACAGAGTGGACTTTTCTATCTTTTTCATAATAATATACAGATAAGCAGCAATATAAGTGACAATAGCTAACTGTAGTCAATAGAGACAAATGTTTATTTTAATAATAACAATCTGTGTATTATAAAATCAATGGTAATACTATAATAATATATTATGTAATGTACTATGAAAATTATATATAGTCATACATACCAATTTGCCATATCGCACATCCAACTTCTTTTTGATAGCTGACATAAGGTTAACCTCAGATCCTTGAGATTTACCCAATACATCTATATCATCCTGCCCTGCAGCTATGGCATCCTTATCTTCTTTCTCCATCTCATCTCTGAATCGGAGTAGTAATTCTTTTCTCTGTTCTCGCACTTCTTGTAACTTATTGATCACCACATAAAGCCGATCCAAACGATCCATAGACTCTTGCTTTGACTTTCGTAGTTGTTGATCACTATCGTCATCCGATTCAGAGTCATCTTTTTGGTCTGCTGATTTTGCTATACACATCATAATAATTTATTATACCATGAATAACATTATTATACTAAGCATAACAAACAAAAATATATTTCGAAGGCCTAGTATATTATTATTATATAGTCATTCAGGGTTGTAACGTATAATACGGTATAGTATAAAATACGTATTATACATACGTAAAAAACGTAAAGTATAAAACGTCTTTAAAATATACGTTTTATACAGTATAAAATTATTTTGCAAATTTGTTTTTATTTTTGTTGTCTACACTGTATTTGGATGGTTTTGATCACTTATTACTGGGAAAAATGTGATAACAGCTGGTTATAAAATTTTGTGATAATTACTGTCGTATTATTTATTTAGTTTTGATTTGTCATAATTTCTCATAAATCATAATTTATTCTTAGTGGTATATACTACAGCAACTTTCTTAATATTATTAATAATAAATCAGTTTGTTGAAAAAATTAAAAGAACATGACTGGATATTTATTTAGAAATTATTCAACATAATTAATAAAAACATGATTAATACATTAAATTAGAAAATTGAATAACAAATTATTAAAAAAAAATAAAAATGTGAATTTTGAGTTTTATACGTTTTATACTATACATATTATACGAGTAACGTATAAAATGTTTTATACGTGTATACTAACAACCCTGAGTCATATTATTATAATTTCTCACAGTTATTAAAAATAAAACACTAGGAAGTGTGACAATAAAATAACGAGACTTTCTAAATATAACCTAAATTATGGTTATCAATAAAGCGATTATTGAAATATGATTAGAAAACACTTATCTAAAAGTACTACAAACATTGATGAAATCAGTTCATTTTTTTATAGGTTAGTAGCCTTGTTATTAGTGTGAGTTTGACTATACTGCCGAAAAATTTTAGATTTAAAAATTGAACGTGTTAACATTAAATTTCTTGTTAAATAAAAAAACTGCAGCAGAATCGTTTCAGATGTTAAGTGAAGTTAATGGTGAAGAATGTTTATCAAGATCTCATGTTTTTGAATGGCACAAACGGTTTTATAGTGGAAGAGAGGACGGCAAAAACAATAATTCTAAACATCCTACCACGTCTTCAACAAACGAAAACTTTGAAAAAATTGTTCAACAAGATAATCAATTAAGTGTTAAAACTGTAGCACAGATGGAAAATATTGATAGTGTTCGTAAAATTTAGTTGAAAATTTAAATATGAAAAAAGTGTGTGCTAAAATGATGCCTAAAAATTTTATAATTGATCAAAAATTCAATTTTAAAGAAATTTGTTCAGACACCTTAAAAATCATCAAAGATAATCTGTATTTTACAAATAATATTATAACGCAAGATAAAACTTGAATTTTTACAAATGATCCTGAAACTAGGGGCAATCCAAAAAAAAAAAAAGGCAATCCATCCATTGGAAGATACAAACTTCCCCCAGAATGAAGAAAGCACAAATGAGCAAGTCGAAATTCAAAGCAATGCTCATTGTTTTCTTTGACATTAAGGAAATAATTTTTGTTGAATGGGTTCCTAGTGGGCAAACAGTCAACCAATATTATTATAAAGAGGTATTAATTAAATTGAGATAACATATTAGAAAGAAGCGACCAGATCTGTGGAAGAATGGCTGAGTTCTTCGCCAAGACAATGCTCCAGCTTACAGTGAATTTTGAATTCAACGTTTTTAACTGAAAAAAATATTAATTAACATTTTAAAAATAAATAACTTTTATTAAAAAAGTCTTGTTGTTTTATTGTTACACCTCGTATTTTTTAATTTCGTTTATATATTCCTTTAATTCTAGACCCTCAATATTGGAATATTAAAACTTTTAATAATTTTGTTTAACATTATAAATTGCTCACTAACCCCTACTATTCGGTAGCATAGACAATTATTCTGTGGTAAATCACATTATATTGTAATTAGTTATGGTGCATAATAATTTTATCAATAGTTGATTTTTACTTTTAAGTGTATACTACGGGTATAATTATATAGTATACTATATAGTAAGTATATATATTATATATATACTTGTTGTGCTGATTAAAAGTAACTGCTGATAATTTGCAATTATAACATTATACACCATACCTACATACATTATAAAGCTCAATACAATGGAAAAAATTTCTATAATACTGAAATACAGAACCGTAAGCAATCTATATTATATTTAATCAATGATAATACTCACAAGTGATAAAGTATGTTGCTGAATCCATAGCTGCAATTTCAGCTGCGATTGAGGACCGTGTAGGCCGAGCTGGTGGTAATTTAATTGCAAGTTCATCTGGTGGCAGAGCTAACAACTCTAAATCAAGACGTTGTCGATCACGAATGGCTCGACTTAGCGTTATCCAACTGTCTCGAGCTCGGCCATGATGTGCCTCGCGGTACCGAGAAACCTCTCGGCGTAATTCTTGCATCCGACCGGCAGAGTAATCATAAGGTCGGCCCATAGTGTTTCGATACTCGGAGTCGCCAAGTTCTTCAGACTTTAAGTGTTAACATCATTGAAAGCAGAAGTAACAAATAAATGTAATGAATTAGTTTTATTAAACTAATTTAAAATTTATACAATATTTCAAAATAATTTCTACATTTACATATAGGAAATTTATATTCAATAAAGAATCAATAAAATATTAATATTTCATAAATGAGAGCAAATTTAACTATTATCAATTTTAATATAAAAACATTTTCTGTGATCTCTCGTCAATAATGATGTTATCTATAAATGTGATAATAAGTCAATTTATTCTAGTATTGAACATTTCAAAATTGTATTAATTCTACAGAATTCTAATTTCCAATTTTGCCTATTGGATAATACGGAGACAGTAAATGTGAAAGTGGAGTTATCTTAATAAAATTCTGTTTCCCCACACAAACTCAATTTCATGTACTATTGTACTTACCCCAATATTTATGTACTCAATTACATACACATACATCTTTGTGAACCTTTTCTTCAGTAATGCCCATTGCAATATCTCTATAGGAACCCTATCATACACATTCTCTAGACCAATAAATACCATACACAACTTCCTCTTCTTTTTTCTGTAATTCTCTACAAACTGTCTCTACCAATTATCCATTTACCTGTTTTTCTGAAATTTCTTAAACTGTTTTTTCTTTGATATTATTTCATTCACTTTTTTAATCTACTATCATATTTGCTTACCTTCTAGTATACTCCTTTACTCTCACCAACAACTTTCTTAGCTATCCTCTTAACACCTGATACCTTTTCTCACATTTAGTTTATATTCCCCTTCACATTCCACGCTCTAGTCTTGAAGCTTTTTTGTAAAAAAATGTCCATTATCACCACCTAATTCTTGGTCATTTAGCTACTTTATTTTATATAATAGTATATAATAAAAATATTAATATAGACATAATTTATTAATAAATTTTAATAATAATCAATTAATTAATTAATTAATAATAATATTAATATAATATATTATTAAAATTCTTTATTATAAAATTGTTGATGAAAGTTAGAAAAACCTATAATTTTCTGATATGTATACAAAATATTTTTTTGTTTGAAAACCCCTCATAATTAACATTGATAGTTTATCTATTGTATTATGTGAAGAATCCTCAGTGACTATTCTGTCAAATCCATTTCTTTACAAATTTAGATAAAAAAAATAATATAAGTTAAATGATCCTTAATCAATATAAAAATCATTAGCTATCACTTAATAACATACCAATACAAATCCAAAATTCAAAAATGTGTTTATATTTAATAATTTTAAAAAAATACATAAGAGGATGAGCTACCCTATTGCTGTATTTGCTGTCTCCGACTAACTAACTAATAATATATAAAATTTACATTTGGCATTATTACAGAAAAATATAATCCAGATATTTTAAAATGTATAGTGTATAAAAGAAAAGGGTAGCAGGGTGTTCACAAAAGGCAGGGAGGGGATAAATAGATGGAAAAAATATTTTAATGAATGAATAAGTAAGAAGTGTCCAAGAAAAGCAGTTGATTTTAATTGAATTTAAGTATGGTGGACTTAATAAGAGAAAAAAGTGTGTAGTGAGATTATAAGAATCGAAAATAAGAAAGCAGTAGGGCCTGATGGAGTACCAGTATAAGTATGGAAAGTATTAGAGTTTATGTTTAGAATGGTTGACAAAGTTTTTTTAAAAAGGTAAGAGTTGAAGCCAAAATTTCAGTAGTATTGAATCCCCGGTTCACTCGGAATTTAAAATATATAATAAATAAGTGTATTGGTATACAATTATTTGAATATCTACTACACAAATTTTATAATAGGAATTTGCTGAATAATGACTGTAAATCATAAGGTAACTTGACGTTATTACAGTTATTTATTAATCCTTTTCATGATAAATTTATTTAAAATGAAAAAACACTTAAAAAATGTCAAAAATTCAAAACAACATATAAAAATGATTCCACAAGTAACTCATCACCAAAAAATTTCAAAACAAAAGTTTAATTTTTAAATTATCTGATGTGTGAATTGAATTATATATATATATAATTAAAAATACTAAAATACACTAAAATACCATTAAAAAAATGTATTTTGTATGTGATTCGCACCTTAAATATTACTAAACAATTTTTCATTGTAATATGCTTTTTTTTCCACATAGCATTGAAAAAATATCGAATTGAGTATAATTAATATTATTATTATTTAATTACTTAAATTATTTTTATTTCTCTTAATCTGGCTCATAATAAAAAAACATATTACTTATAATTTATTGATAAACATAACAGTAAATAATACCTTCAGAAGTTTGTCAATCTCTTCTAGCATGCTATCCACAGCCTGAACTGCAGATGTTAGACGGGTCATATCAATATCCAACTGATCTAATTCGTTTGCACTGTCTGTTCCTGATTTATCTTTTCTCTGTTGTAATAATGCCTGATATGCAGCACAGCAGTTCACCAATTGCTTTATTTTGTTAAAATCACAAACAATGCACAATAAACATTTGATAATAATCAAAAACTAATATAAACATATGTGATATAAAAAGATAACTTACTTGTGGGAGATCTACTAAGTCTTTATTTGCATTACTATCACTTCTGTACTCCCCATTACTGTCTTTATACATGTCTAGGCAATCCAGTTGTAAAGTATCAATAAACGCAGTTAGCCGGTCATCCGCGGCCTGGCACAATGATCTCATATTTTCTTCCAAATTTAATTTTTCGCTTCTATTGTAACAAAAGTAAATGTTTTAGACAGCTGGAAATTTGAATTGCTTCTATTAATATATATATATACCTCTTCAATTATTTAAAAATTATAACTTTATAATGTACTATAATTACTCACATTATATTTACTAAAAGTGCATTCTCTATCAACTCACGGCAATAATTCAGAGGAGTCTATATAATAATGATTTATAATTTAATCATTTCAGTTAAAATCATTATTGGGATGTAGCATTATGCACCAATACAGATTTTAATATTTTATTATTTTATTATATTTTGGAATTAAAGACACATATGGTATAATTTTATAAAAATGTGAATTTTAGATTGTAAAAATAATATAAAATTTATTTTTATTTACCAAAACAGATTGTGTTGTGATTATCTTAATATTATCTATATAATTTCCATTTTAACTATCTTTCTATCTATATTTATCTGTACTCTATCCAAAATAAGATGACTTGTGCGAGAATAACTAAAATATATTTGTTTCTGATTGTGCACCATAGGGCGTCGTTTCAATTGCCTCCTCTTATCCTACCGTTACGTCTTTAAGAACACAGCACAACTTTATACCTGTATTATATAACATACACATGCTAATTAGATGGTCAATGTAAAAATAATACACTGCATATAATTTTATTTGAAACAAAGTACAGATACTTTTTCATTACATATGTTCACCACTACTACATCAGAATATATACATGTAGGATTTAAATACTATACAAACATATTAGTAAAAAAGTGGGGTTTCATTTTATAGATAATTAATTTAAGTAAATTATATAATTATAAATTAAATATGTTACGGGTTAGTATTGTATTAGAAGTAAAGAAAATTAATAAAATTAATAACAATTTTTAAATAAAAATTAAAATTATAATTATAAGAAAAATTAATATAAATAGGCAAATAACTAATTTACAATTTGGAAATGGCTGATAATATACTTGGTTATAATTTACAAACAACTAAGGAAATACTTATTCAGCAGGTTCATTGGATAATATTAATGTATTCATCAATAAAGAACAATCATTAAATATCAATCAAACATCTTAAGAGGATGCCATACACCTATTTAAGCGGTATTAAAATAAGTTCACGCTCTACAACTACAACTTTTCTCATAGTAATCGCAAAGTCAAAATTTATAGAAAATATGACAGATAAGAATATTTATTATGTTGTAACGTGGAGATAAACTAATAAATTATTATCTGAAACACAATTTGGCTTCAGACCTGGTATACTTTGAATCTAAAAAAGATGTGTTTCTGTTTATTTAAATTTAACATAGGTAATACACTATTGTTGTAAATTTCTAACAAATTCAGTATTAAAGGACCAATCTTTAATTAATTTAATTCATACTTATCAAATAGAAAACATGTTTCAATAAATAAATCAATAAGATAAGAGGACATCACACATCCTATTTTTAAGTGATTCTGTATATGCAATTTTTTAGATATTTAAAAAGAAATAAAAATCTAACAATCAAAAAATATTTCAATATAATTTAAAAGTAAATAAAAATAGTTCTGTGTAAGTGCTATTTTTCTTATTGTGGTGTAATCACAATATTTGTTTAAAAATAAGTTTATGCAAAACAAATAAAATAGCTTTTTAAAGTGATTTTAAAGTTATAACACTTATTATACAATCCGTAGACAACAATATTTCAGAAATAACGTCATTGGGGTTTGACAATTTTCTAAATATTAAGCTCATTATTGAAGATTCAAAATACTGTTTTTTTCTTCATTTTTAAGACACTGTAACTTTTTTTAAACATATTATTTGAAAAAAAAAGTATTTTAACTCTAAAATTATTTTAAAATGCCATTTAATTTGTTTTACATAAACATGTTTTTAGCATTGGAAATATTCAGTATGATGTCCTCTTAAGAAACTTTAATATTATATTGTGTATATCAGGAGACTATTCTAATTCCCACACTTTTCAATTAACAAATATGATACAACTATAAAATAATGCTGAGCACCTAGTCCGGATCAATACGTTTCTAACTAATCGGATAACTTTTTCAGATTGATAAATATGATATAATCTGTTTAATCCAGATTACACTATAAATTTAGATTGAAGGATTAAATTTGCAATCCGGATTAATAGATTCAGTACGAATCCGGATTGATGGATTACATAATGAATGTATTTCGCATGAGATATTACTGGAAAAATATTTACAACTTTTACAAAATATGCACTTAACAACAAATGATAACATCAACTTCGATCGAAATACAGATTGACCATTTTAATGGTATTAAACTTTCCTATAACTTGACTTTAATATTGATGGATTAGATCCAAAATCCGATTATATATACAATCTGGATTAAACAGATTGAATCTAGAATCCAGACTGTATATTTTAATCCAGATTAAGAATTGGTCAAAGGAATATGCTCAACAATACTATAAACTCATAAAAAAAATACTAAATAGAATTTTAAAAATCAACCTAAAAATATAAATAATAATAAAACAAATAATTATATATACTACCAGTAAAAAAGTGATTCTATAAAGCTGTACTTTCCATTATCAAAAATAACCAGACTTTTATTTCTGAATACAAATATAAAACTAGACAACAATATAACATAAGTGTACTCACTTATGCATAAAAAATTAACACAATCTTCTTTCTTATATATACATATATATATACTGCGTCCGGTGAGAGAACGCAACTTGCCCGCGCATACAAATGACGGAGCTCGGCGTTCTCGAGGCCAAATTTCTCCCACTATACAGCCACCGATGACGTGAATCTACTATACTGTGACGGTGGCAGCGGCGGTGTCGGTGACGACGACGACCACAGGAACGCTTGGGACGGTATATTCGTGGGGGAAGCGCGGAAATGGACGAGTTTTGGTCGCCGCCCGGTTGCGTTCTCTCACGGGACACAGTATAAGTTTAAAACTATATAATAGGCTTCATGGGTCATTAAACATTACATTTCAAAAAAAAAAAAGGTGGACTGACTACTAAAAGAACAAAATATATTATCTTCATTTAAGAAAGAAATAAATAAATAATAATAATAATAACTGATACTAACCGATATGTATCAACTCGGTGACGAGTAGCTGTAGGAACCAGGTCTTTGAATAGTGTAGTGGTAGTTACACCACAAGATGATTCATCATTATTGGCAACAACGACAGATAACAACTCAGGATCGTCTATGCCAAATCCAATAGGCTTGACTAGGGACGCACCTTTGACTCTTGCCAACTGTTGATGTGCTGTGATTGATGAAGGGGAGATTCCCATACAATCACTATCATCATCATCAGATCGCACAGGTACTACGGGTTCATGATATATAAGCTCATTCTCAGATTTGGCTGCTCGCCATTTTGCTGCAGCTACGTCCATGGCAAATGATAGAGTATCCTTACGCATCTCCAATTCCTATATTTAAATTATACAATAATTCAAAACATGAATAGCAATATCAATAGAGGCTCAGATTTATATACATAAATAATATAATATAGAAATTAATACTTATATAATAGGTGTTATTGCCAACTAAATTATTTATTGAATACATTTTACTTTAAATTTAAAAAAAAAGAAAAAAGGAATATTATTGAGTGTTAAATCAATTTTATTGGATTAATTATTAAATGTTTAAAATTATAAATTAAGTTTAAAAAATAATTTAAATAATAAAAACTTACTGTTATTTTGGTAATTTTAATTCAACTAATAAATACAAAAGTACAAAATAAATTATTATTGGAATCCATTTATTCATAAAAAAAATATTGTTTTATAAAATCTAATAAAAATGATGCAAAAAATGTTTACTAAACAAAATTTCACAAGATTTCACAAAACTTGTTCATTACCACGAATCCTCTACTTAATTATACTCATTAACATTGTTAATCATCAGTTATGTTAAAACAGATGTGGCACCTGCTTTTTATTTTGCTATCACTCATAATTTATTATTATATGCCTGCCATATAAACATTGATAATAATAATTTTGAAATGTGCTTCAATCTTACTACGGTCATACTGCTTTTTTATCACATGTGCGATTCCAGATTATCTCTTGTGAAATTTAGAATAGTATTAAGAATCACAATCTGAACCCTAATACAAATTTTATACATTTTGTTGAATTATTAAATTATTTATTATTACATAAATATGGCAAATAATATTTTTAATTTATATTAAATTCTGTCATTGAATTAAAATTATAAAATCATTTAGTTCTACCAATTCTAGATTATACAGATAATTTGCAATTTTATTATCTCTTGAACATCTTGTTTCATTCGATTTATTTTATAGCAAATAGACTAAAACTGAATTCTCTAAATGTATTTAATATTCTTATGGTAGACAAAAAAATAATCTACTGGCTCACAATTACAATCACTCTCAGTGAATTCCCAATAATTAAAATTTAAAAACTTTCAGTTTCATAATCCACAACAAAGAATTGAACGAGTTTGAAAATAAGTTAAATTTGGCTTTGAATCAACTTTTCATCAAAGTATTTTGATGAAAGATTTCATGATTTGTTATATTTCTCTCAGAAGGAAACTTCATAGTATCCAATTAACAGTATTCAAGCTACCTATACAATGTACAGCAATATGGATAATAAGTTGAAGTTGTCTCTATAGTTAGGTTGATAAATTATCATGCATCATACACCCCTATTAATTATTATATATTATTAATATAAGATCTCTTTCCATGTTTCATACTACTATTCTTCGAACGTAAAATACAAACGTTTTTAGTTTCTTTTTCTCAATCAATTAAATATATCAATATATGAAACAACTAAATTAAATTAAATTAAAAATTACAATCTTAATAAAATTTGTACCACAATCA
The DNA here is from genome assembly GCA_025469235.1 of Pemphigus obesinymphae. NCBI lineage: Eukaryota > Metazoa > Arthropoda > Insecta > Hemiptera > Aphididae > Pemphigus > Pemphigus obesinymphae. Next base: position 53,044 of record JAIPRL010001761.1, on the reverse strand, counting down.
GAACCTATATTTGCTAAGATAATTGCAATTTTAATCGTCAAAAACAAATAATCGCTCTCATGAAAAATGTATAAATATGATATGGAACTCTTTTATTCCAAGTCCATGATTTGTCGTTTTTACTAGCACACACGGAATATAACAAAATAAAATGTCGCATTTCAAAGATTGTGGTCTAATATTAGTTTTTAAAACTAAGATGTATTATAAAAATAATGATAACATAATTGAATAGGTCAAGATCCAACAACAAAATAATTACATCATTTCAATAAGAAAATGATCTAGTTTATTATATTGTTTAGTAATAGAACAACAGAAACACACCACACGAAGGTTAGTAATGTTTTTATTGCGTTTTGTGCAATTTGTTCTTAATTATGACAATGAAATTGACTTCTTAACCAAACCAATGAAATAATGAAAAAAATAAATCTTTAAATATTTAAAAAATATATATACATCATATATACATCAATATAATAGTATAATTTATAAATACTCAGGTATGATGTCAACTTATATGATAACACATTAACCACCATATTCGTTTTTTATAAATATTATTATTAATGTTTAACATGTATTTATGACATGGACTTGATTCAGTCTATAATTTACAGGTGTGCATTTAGAGAAAAGCATTGAATATGGCAGTTATCACAAAATTGACATCACACCTATCTTATTTGTTATGACATACTCAACGAAAATTTCAAGTTTCTAGATCTATTATTTTTGAAATGATAAAGAACTTTACTTCACCATTTTTAGTAGTTTTTCCTAAAAAATCATAAAATAATTCTAAAAATTATCTCTTCAAATAGTATCATCCTAATAAAATTTACTACTGAAAAATGATTATACATGTAACAATTGAATGAAATCTTCTGGTCATACAGTATATACTAATTTATTTAATATTAACAAATTAATATGATGTGTATTTATAGTATTATTTTTGCATTACACATGTATCAACCCACCAAGAACCTTTTGGCACACTTATTGTGGAGTTTTTTTATCATTTTGCCACACTACCACCTCAACACAATAGTATGTGCTTTACCATAAAAAAATATTTCAAATTAATTTTTATATATTAAAATTATTTCACTTTGAGCAAAATTTTTATTATATAGTTTTATACTAACAATAGTTCAATTAAAAAAAAATCATTGATTTCTCAAAATTAACGACAAAAACAAAGTAACCAAAGCAAATAAAGAAAAGAACTTGAAAAGTTAAAATATTTTATTTGCTCAGTATTTATTAAAAGTAAAGGCATTGATTACATATTAAAGTGAAGAAAAACTAGGGAAAATACTGGAAACTATAATAAATTGGAAAATAATACTACACGGAGCCTTGCTGGGTATTCTTTTATCGAAAGAAATAATTTATTGTTGTTTTCAAATTCAATAAATCCACAAATAAAGTGGATTACCCCTATTGGCCAACTATTTTAAAAGTTAATGAATTTGTTAAAAAAATATAATAAAATATTAATAAATAATGTACTTCTATTGAGAAATAGATAAACAAAAAAATAATATACTAATATAATCAAACATTGACATATTTTGGTTATGGAACACTTACTTTGATAGCCGCAGATCGACTTTTACTACCCTGTCCCTCTGTTTCTAAATAATAGTAATAGTCATCGTCTGCTGAATCGTAGTCTTTAGTTTTTTTATCCGCAATGGCACCTTTTTCCGATATTGCATCAGCACGACCTAACAGATTTACAGCTCGTCGGTAATATGACACTCGAGTTCCCATTTGTTGCAGTTGATCTTGGACATGTTGGCCCTGGAACAATGCTGTCACAGCACCATAATACCGGCATTTGAATTCGGAATATAATTGCCACTTCTGTAACATAGTTGATAATAGTTTGTTATCTTTAGTAGTACACATAAATGACTACTAAGTAGTGATATAAAATTTTACTCACTTCAAGTCGGTTGAAACTCACACAATATGATTTACGATTCACTCGGCTAACTGCTTGCACCGATTCAGCAAAATAATCACATATCATTGCTGATACTTTTGCTAAATGGATAATATAAATATCCGAAAAGAAATAGCAATTAGATATGTATACCATCAATATTTATTACTTCTAACATAATTAAATATAATGAATCAACCAAGTATTACACATTGTAAATAATTTAATCCCAATAATAAAATGAAATGAACTTTGATAAATTATTATCCGTCTTAATTTTAACACTTTACCTTATAAAAAAAACAGCAAAAATGCCCAAATGGCAGATTATGTATTTTTAAAATCAGTGATAAGATGGTGTTCTAATCAAAAAATTAGTGGTTGATATTGGTATTAACCGATATATTTCAGTACAATAAAAAAATAATGTTCCTTAATTTCTATTAACCTGCAGCAACCTTAAAGCGATACATTGGTTGCTGAATTTAGGAACATATGGAATGTAACTAATTAATAGTTTTGGCTGAGCATTAATAAAAATTGAAACTTTCTCTCCATAAAGGTTAAATTTTATAAAGTTCTTTATTAAAGGGCACCTATGTCATGAAAGGAAAATTTGAAAATTTCAGCTTTTTACAAGTGGTTTGGGCTGGCAGTGGAATAAAAATGTAAGTCACTCCCCCCCTCTCCTTTGTTTAAAGTCAAATTTTTAAAAAATGTTCTTTGAGAAATTATCTATAAAATAAAAAAAACTGCCTTAGTGTAAACTTAAGTCGGTGATTTCGGAGATTACCCTAGAAAAACATATGGGGCTCACTTTTAAATATATATATATATATAGAAATTATTGTACCTATTATAAGGGGTTTTCGGCCATCCATCATACTTTTCTCTAATATGCATTCTTGTGCCTGTGCTAGTGTAACATTGTATGCATATTCTAGGACGGCACGACTTGTAACTGATGGCTGATGATGCCACTTAGTATATTCACTGCTCATTCCGTCACTGCCGAGCAATTGCTATTTACAGAACATATATAATCAAATTAAGGTGAACATTTTACAGATTATTTAGATTACTTGAATCAGTTTGGTAAATCAGTAAAAATTATATTATTATTACATGAAAATTATAAAGAATACCTGAAACGCCCATGCTGCACATTGAAAGTGCGTGCAAGCTATTTTGAGAGCAACATTTGATGGGGATTCTGTTTCTGTAGATGTTGGCGTACTTGAGGATATTATAGGTGGTGATCTATCTTGTGCTGCAGCCAACCGACTATGTGCTGCACCCAAATTATACAACACACATCTCATCTCAAACTCAATGTTGCCATAGTCAATGGCCATACTTCCATCTTGTTCTTCAATGTGTTTCAATAACTTAGGTTGGTCTAAAGCAGCAAGTTGCTTATCAATATCAATTTTCTGTTGTCGGTTTATCTTACCACCAAGAGTACGTTTCCTACACATGAAAATAATTTTCATAATGTACCAGGATATAGACAATAATTTTTATAAATTTGTATTTATTGATACTGAAAATTGCTTGTGTACTCACCATGCAAATGTTAATGGTGGGGCTGGTTCTTCAGCTTCTACAACTTCATCATGATCATCATGATCTTGTACTTCACTTCTCTGGTGCTGCAATAACTTGGGGAACTTATCTGTCAATCGAACTAGGTGTGCATAGTAACGCTTTAAAGCTGTGCAATCATCTGCCGAACAAACAGGTGACATAAGAGCATCAATAGCAGATTTTCTGAGTCCACACAACACATCTATGTCAGCAGAATACAAACTTGGATCTCGATCATATGACTGCCGTATTTGCTACATAAAATATAAATGCCCGTTACAATGTATTACATTAACTACATCACTATGTGTAACTAGTTATTTGATCCTTAAGACTTTCTAAAATCAGTGTTACAGAAAGAATATTTATTATCTCTTTACCAAGAATTAATTTATAATGGAAATTATATTTTTATATAGTTAATATTTATATTAGTTATATTTCTTTATTATCAATATTATAATATTATGTAGTATACACATATAATATTATATTATAATTATACATTATATAGTATATCACATACTCTATGACAAACACAATTTAAAAAATCTGTATCTATATAACCATTGTGGTAAGCCATCACATCAATTTCTAATATTTTAATTAATTAATTAAATATAGTTCCTTCCTATGTGTATTTGAAGTATGTACTTTGTATATATCTAGCTAGAAAAAATAAGGAGACAGCAAATGTCAGCGTGAAGGTATGAAATCCTATTAACACGTTAAGTGAGGATGTCGACATACCTATACTCCTCTCTAGTGTGGGTGTCGACAAATTATTTTAATTTTCAAACATATCCTAAAACTACTGGGTCACTCTGGATTTTAAGTATTTTTTTATTATATTTTATTAATTTACGTTATAAGGTAAAACAATAAACTTTTTATGACTTATATTATTATAATTTGCCTTTATTTGAATGTATTATATTATATTGATTTATGCAAAAAAAAAAAAAATATAACAATTCACTCCACATGGAGCTGCACACGGGTTATTATGTAATTTGTAATTTATAAAATTTTTGAGTATGTATGACAAAAATTCCAAATTATCGTAACACGGGCAAACAACTAAGCTCCACTCATGCCACAATCAACATATTAAAGTTTAACATTATATTGTTAGTAAAATAATATTTAACAAAAAATAAATGTAAATCTTATCTTTAGTATAATAATTTAGTGATTTTTATTTTTTTTTTAAATGGCACATGTTAATTAGGTAATTTTTTATAAAAATATATAGAAAATAGTGTACTCAATGTATATAATATGTACTCAAATATAAAAAGTAAAAAACATTTTTATTTAAATGCAGAATATAACACATAATTATATTTATATGATCAAAATTTATTTCTATATACATATATTTTGTATTCAATACTTATATCTAGTTTAGAAGAAAAAATCAAAAAAAGTTTGGCTCAATGATAAAATCGATTATTTATCGTTTTTCCTTTATTAGTTTCCAACATTTTTTATAAAGCTATATTATATATATAACTGGCAACTCCAAATTGCTAAAAATTTGAGAATCACTGGTCATTGAAATATTTATACATGATTATTAAATGAAAACGATTTTTTTAAATTTTAATTTCAATACATGATATTATAATACTTAAAAATTTAATGAATACAAAAAATCAGAAAAAGGATATTCAATTATTACAAAGGAGGAAATTAAAGATAAAGTTAAGTTTATAAGTATAATTTTTTTTTAAAGAACTAAGTTAAAATTTAACAAACTAATGACTTAAATATTTAAAGTTTTAAGTTCAAATCAGATTTTAGTTAACTTAACTTAGTTAATCTAACTTTAATTGAGAGCTAAACTTATATATTTTTTTTTTATCTTTTTTAGTACATTAATTTTATAGATAAAACATGTTAATTTAGCCAAAAATAGATAGGTAGGTACCTAAAATATGTTGTTTAATTCTAGTTTTCAAATAACAATTCTTTATTGAATATTTTATTTAAACAAATGCAAATTCTGTAAAAATAACAATTAAAACAACTACAATTTTTTTTTTATTAGAAGTGTTGATGTTAAAAACGTTATCATTATTTTATATTTATCACAACTAAATTAAGTACTATTATTTATTATTAATAAATACTTAATACTCATTGAAAATAATATTATTTTGAAGTTCAAATAATCTCTTTTTAGTACCTATTATAAAACACATTTTTAAATACACCATATGGTACACTACTACTTACTAGGAACTATAATATAATAATGTATAGACATATTATAGCGTTCATTAAGTACCTATACAGATGAAAATTAAAATGCTTATAATATTTAATAAATTACTAGCGTGACCACAACTTTTATGTCTAACCATCATATATTAGTTATTAAACGTAAAAACGTAATTATATATCAATCTATCACATTTTAATTTGAATAATCATTATTACTTGTACATTATATATTATATTACATTATAATTTGTTTTTATACCAACCTATGTTTCTGAGCATACAGCCATGTTTAATATAATTTAATGTAATTTATTTTTTATTTTTTTAGTCATACATTCTTACATCCCATAAATCTTCCTCACCTTTATGCCATAATATAGAGTTATTTAAATACTAGTTTGAGTGCAACACCTACTTGGTATAACTTCTTTTCAGTGTGACACCTTAAAAACATGGACGGAAACTGGTTTTCATAAAACTGGGTTTTTAAATATTTTAAAATCAACACCAAGAGTAAAACTAACATCGATCACAAAACCGATAATCATAACAGACTATTTTTTTAATGGTTACCTTAACCAAAAATCGCTTTTTTAATGACAATTAAACGGTTTTCAAAAATTAAAAATTTTCAATTTTAAAATACAAAAATTTGCAATTATCTATAATATTGATATAACCACAGATTTTATTAATCAGATTATTTTTGTGAAGAAACAATTTTATTTTGATAATTTAATTGGACATAACAACCACTTGTTGTTTACACAATTACACATATAAAAAAATACAAATAATTATAAATACTGTATGTATTTAATTTAAATTATTAAAACTTATTAACTTATCCACCGGGCACAACTAGTAATATTATATAGGAACATATTATTATAAAATATAAAAAAGTAAATTTTATATGAAAAAAATTAGTTAGTAGATAATAATGCTATGGTCCACAGATATCTTACTACCTATATAATAATATGATAAATTTTGGTAAATAGTTTATACATAAAAAATAGTATGCAAACATGAAATCGTAAAGTAAAATGTATTTACTTATCTTTGCTTTTGCAATTTATGATTATTATTTAGGTATTATAAATTTAGTTATAATGATTAATTTAAATTGTATTTAATATTCATAATATTTATCTATTTTTTGAATTAAAAATATATTTTTGTTTCTTTAATATGTTTAAACCAAAATTCAATTTTTATATTATTACACTATAATGTACATTATATAACTATACTCCATCCCATATAAGTTTAACTTCAGGTGGCAATTTACTGTGCCACGGCGCTAGTAATAGGTATATTTATATGTGTGTTTAGTGCTATAGCTGGGAGCATAACTCTAGTGTCTTAACAACCAACAAGAGCACAATTTTATAAAACGAACACAATAATGTTATAAGTTAGACACTGTACATCTATTGCTAATGTCAGATATGAAAACTGCAACCTGTCACCAATGACTACCGACAGTATGTCGACTACTTATTGAACGGTAAGTGTAGTACTGTAGCCTGCCATAAACTGAACAAAAATCATTTACTTTCTAAGGTAAAACCAATCTAAAGCAAGTCTAAATCTAAGTAGCCCATATTATTATTATATTTTACATGTAAAATAAAACATTTTTTTTTTTTTTTTTTTTGAGAAAATGTCTGTCTACTAATTTTTTATGAGAAGAATCATATAGAATAAATATTTTATGGCATAAAATTGCAGGGAAAAAATGGCAGATTCAAAAAAAGTATGACAAAATAATTACATAATTTATAGGTGATGCAAAATCGGGTTTCTGAAGATTATCATATTGTTTGATCGGTAAACCAATCATATACAGCCGTGGTACACCTTCCATGTTGATTTGAATCAGGGTTGCTTTGCCACTTCTGTCGCCAAAAAACAACAAATGGAGTGTTTATCTGTGAATTCAAAGTAAAAATAAAATAAATAGGTAAATACTAAAAATATCAGGTTATATATAATATATATATATCAGACTGTGGTCTTATACATATTATGTACCCAACCATAAACCCGTAATAAGCGCATTTAATAATTGTACTCGGTTGGTATCAAGAAAACATATACAAATCGATATAAACATTATTGAATTATTTATTATTTTTTGGATACTGTTTAACTTGAGAGCAACACTCCAATACCCATAAAGATAACAATTTATAATCATAATAGTGATATCTTTTGGATAAAACTCTTTTTTAGTGCAATTTATGTATGTACCTCAATTTACGACTAAAAAAAAATTGTCATAATATGTAGTAATAAATTAAGTTATATGAACTTGATAGTCACAAGTCAAATTAATTCAGACATACATAATAATTGATGGATAGGTTTATGTTATCTCGACTAACCAACCGTGTATAATGTTTATAAATACTTTATAGTTATATTATAAATTTAATTATAAAATTTTATTATAGTGCATATTTTATAGGAATTTTTAATCAGTAATATAGTATCACCGAAAATATTAAGTAATGAATTATACACTGGTACTCCCACAAAATAAGTTCAATTTTAGTTACTACTTTATGTAATAAATATTTGTGATATTGATAATGATCAGGACAGTAGAGTTCATGTAATTACTGTTTAAAATGTTTAATCAGTTTGAGCCATATGCGTATATAGAACCCCAATGAGAACAATCCCCCCCTCGTTCATACAAAAATTAAAAAATTTTTTTTTGCTCATTACTTATGCATTTTTCCCATCCCCCATTCAGGACCTCTTAAACTGGCCACGGAATATACTTCGTAGGTATGCGTTTATATGGTCGGGTATATAATATGTAACCGACCTAAGTTCAGTGTATATACACACCGAAAAATATTATGTTAAAATTATTTGGACATGTTGTTACCACTGTAGCCGTAGGTAGCTGCATAAATTTTCAACAGTAATAGTAGTGCCAGCACTTGTAAAACGAAAAGTCATTGACATCGAAAGCAGCAACAGCCGCTTATTGCGAAACGCATACCACAAAAATCTCTCGCCGTTCGTCGTCTTCCTACAACATAAATCATAACAACACTACAAAATTCGATCTCGTATACGAGTAGACTCACACAAGTACTATAACAATAATTATCGGTAGTGATATGTCGTCACCGCCGGCGTCATACACAACCGTTGTTTCCTCAGCCTTATTACAGTAACAATAACGTCATCAATCGTGTACAGCAACGGCGGCGACTGGAATAGGGACGACATTCAGTTCGCTTATTGTTAATTATAATTACAAACCACTGATCATAATATTATATTAACAACCGAATACAAACCGTGTATTTTTTTACACAGTATTTGATACAATATTATACTTACTAATATTTTCGGCGCTCCCACCTCGCCTATTCTTCAATCGACCATTCCCGCATCCGAACAGAAGAAACCAATCGATCGTAGTCTTGCGTATCGCACGAAATACGATAACCACAACAAACACAACACGGCAGCGCACTAGAAAAGCCGCAGACTCCGATTCCGCTTATTGTTTTGATAGTCCAAACAATACCAGTTCAACTGACGACAATGACCGGAATAATATGTAACAATACCACGATTACAACAGCTATCGTCATTTGGCCGCCGCCGCCATTACTACATTGATAATCACGACACATCTACCGCCATAGATAACGTCATAGATCTTCGCAGGAAGACATTTTTTGAATCCACTACAATTTAAAATTCATAATAATTTACGTACAAACGCGTTTAGGTACTCATGTACACGCCAACATTTTTCCTAAATATTTAAATAAATTACATTTTGTACATTTTTAGGAGATATAATTCAGGGCCAGATTTCATTAGCAAGTATAGAACTTGAACCTTGAGAAAAAATTTACTAGGTACCTACCCGTAGGTAGGTACCTATCTTCTTATATAAATAAAAGTTAAATTTAGGATTGCAAGACGTAAGTAGTCTAGTTTTCTTGAATACGGTGCAATGGATAAATTGAAATTAATTTAATACCAAACCATATCCCTGCATGTTATTTTCAATAATGTTAATTTGTTGTAATAATCTATATGGGTACGTCCTATCTGGGTAGATACCTATTTGTATGACATTATATTGTGTAAATTATAAAAATAAAATATTTACGATTTACCAAAGGTGGGTTCTATTAACTAGTATAAAAATTTTAAATTAGTTTTTCAAGCTTTTTCACTCAACTGGGTAAATGTTTTACTAACTATTTACTTTTATTAAAATGCTATTGGGTTAATTTTTTATTATTAACTTCTCCCATCTTTGATACTTGCAAGTATGTAGGTATATTTATAAATTATAAATCATAATATTCAGTTCAGTTGGATCCAATCCATCGGTATAATATTATTATAATGCAATGTACATAATAGCTGGTAATAGCATATCCACAATAACATGGATCCAAAAAATGTCTTTCTGTAAAGATCCATTCGTTGGATATCAGCGCTTATCATGCATAATCCAAGACAAAGAACGAAACAGACAAAATTTAAAATATTAACTATACAATTGTATCTATTTTAACATAATTTAACTATAAATGCGTATGTAAAACGGGGTCTATATTGATCCGAAAAAAAAAACAAGAAAAATATAAAACAAAAATTTACCATTTACCTACACCTAAATTCAATTTTATAAAATAATAGCCAACAAAATGTATTTTGTTCTATTTTATTTCTTTTAGTTTACAATAGCTTTTACTTATTATTATAGTCTAATAAAAATTGCAGATGATAGTCTGTAGTACCTTTGTCTATAGATAGAGCTGTGACGTATATATATTGCATCACAGAAAATTGTAGGTACCTACTTATGATATAAATCCCCGGTTTCTACTTGCCAGGTATACGAAACGTACCTATGCAGGATACACAAATAGGTACCACTGAACTATATTTATTTACGTATTGTCCGATGGTTATTTGAAGTTTTAAATTGAACAGTAATGTTCAAAATAAAATAAAATTCACCGATTTGGTCTGCTTGTATTTTTGTACATATCTAGGACAAAATCTTCCTGGGTACAAAACGCATAGATAGGACAATATATAAAAATAAATGAAAATAGTGGTGAAGCATGAATATAGAATACAAGTACCCAGTTATATATATATATTTTAATACCACTGACCTCTCTGTATTATTATATTTATTTTATTAGGTAGGTAGGGCAACCTATTGTTGTCCAAAGATTGATAGTGATTTTGTGACAAAGAAAATAATAATACACCATAGTTATACTGAAAAGTATTAACACTTAAACTTTAGGAATCAAGCCGAAATTGAGTTAACAGAATTGTGTTTAAATTATGGAAAAGAAATTATGGCCTTACCAAAAAATGTACATGGTATACCTAGCACATTTAATAAGGACAAAAAAAGTTACTAAATAAAATACGTGAAAAAATATTTTATTTTATTTTTATTTTTATATACTTGTACCTACCTATTATATACATATAGATTTATTTTTATTAATTATATGTATGTGGTCATTTTTTTATTTTATCATATTTTTTATTATCTATATATTTCATTTCTATATTGTTCGACGGTAGTCCTTTGGTCGTGCTTTAGGTGTTTTTATTTTACATGTACGGATTTAATACATTTCTAAAACTTTTTGTCCTACTTTTTCAATACTGTGGGAATTTTTTCCTACCTCAAATTTATACAGGGAATTTTGTCCGATTACCATGTAATATGTATTGTCAGTCTTGGGTACATTACTTTTTAAAGGTAATAAAATTATAATTACTTGTTGCATTCCTAAAATGTAATAACATTACATTTTCATTATCCAAATTTTTCATATAGGTAATGAAATTACTTTACTTTTTAAGTTAAAAAGTAATGTATTATTATTAAAATTACTTTTAAATTTTCTGTTGTTTTCTGTTTGGTAAACTGAGAATCACCTAATCCCAAGATATTGCATGTAATAAGTAATTAATAATAATAATAATAAAAATGTGAATTTACCATTTTTGATATCTATTTTAATATTGTTAAATCATCAAATGTTAATTTGACTGAACATTTCAAAAAGACAACGACACGAAAAATAGATTGAAAAGTCAAATGTGGCATTACACAATAATCCGCAACCAAAAACTAACCATTCATTTAACATAATTTAGTATTTAAGTGGATAGTAGGTTTATATGGGGGTTTTTATAATGGCTTAATACTTAATAGTTAATACTAAAAATATAGTTTTTAATTTATCGGATTATATATTATATAAGTGTAATATGATTCTAATTTCTAGCATAGCAAGTTGGGGAAAAAACATTTTTTATTTATCAGTATGCATTCCTCAGATATAAAAAAAACCCATGATACATAATATCATATACATTATATCTACATATATATATATAATAATAAATTAATAAATATCATTTATCCCCCAAAGTAATACCTTACAATTATTAAAATTACTTGTGAAACTACTCATAAATAAATGTAATTAATTAAATTACATAATTTTATTACAGTACAGTAATTTCAATACAGTAAAGTATACTGCCCAAGACTGGTATTTGTGAATATTAATTTATATATTCATAATCGTATTAAGCAGCCAGACTATATGACAAATGATGCCTCATTTAGACAATCTTTAGATTTTATCAACAACCATAAGTCATAATATAAGAAAAAGATGTGCGAAATTATTTCATCTATTTATCATTAACACGTTGAGTGCGGATATCAATGTGTAGTTGACATACCTATACTGTTCTTTGAGGCTGATGTCGACATTGTTTTTCCATTTTCAAATATGTTTAAATTTTATTTTTATTTAAATAATTCTACAAGTTACTCAATTTTACTAAAAATAATACATTTTATTTTTATACAAGCAAGAGAAATAAACAATTTCAATGGCAAATCAACTATTAGTTTATGAGTTTAGCTAAACTATATAGAATATAATCTTTTAAATTATTATTTTATTATGGTTTAATTAGATAAAATCATATAAATGACGCAATACATTGTTAGTATATATTAGTTTATAAATATCAAATGAATAAATGTATTTATTAGTATTAAAATATTATTAAGATAAGTCAATTTAAGGGTACATAATATCACTACTTTTATGTAGCTATGTGGTATGAGATAGGACAGTATATTAAGTTACATTTTCATATTTTATGGTTTGTAAAATAAATTATAATGTCATGAGGAAATATTCATAGTTAATATTTCTCTATGCTGTTTTAATTTATTATTATATTCAGTTTACTCATTAAGAATAATTATTGTCAATATCTACTTATTTTTATTATTTATATAACTTAAGTAATTATTCCAATTATAAGAAGAAAAAAGCTGGTCAGTAGGGAGTGAAAGCACTTTCCCTCGTTTAGAATACTGGTGATTGATAAATATATATATACAAAAATGATTTTGAGCGGAGCTCAGTGTGATATACCTACATCAATATTACAGTTAAAAATTTAAACATTTTATATTACCATATTATATTATTTTAATAATACCCATTATCCCAATAAACATTATATTTGAGCCAAATACACATTTTATTAAATTATAATAGCACTTTAGTAGCTAACAAATATAATAAAATATAAACCACACAATAATATTGGCAAAATTCAATCGCTTGAATCTAAAATGACATTATACACCATATAGTAAGTAGTGTGTAGGTACATATATATATACACACAGTGTATATATACATACACTGTATAAAACTTTTTCTTTTACCCTGAGAGATCTACTGGAAAAAATCGCTATTTATGTGATATCATCTAGAGCCAAAGCTCTTTCTAGAGTCATTCTGGTCGAAAAATTGCTTATAGGAATATTTAAAAAAACAAAACAAACATTATTGAAAAATCAAAGTGCAGTAGTCTGGATACAATGTACTTTTTATAGTTAATACTAAATAAATAAAATAAAGGAATATCAGTAAGTACATAAGTAAAATACAGAACACTTGATAATGCTACTAAACAAAGATATCAGAATATAATATATTTACATTATATTTAAATATTAAAATATATTTAAAAATTTGAATATAAATATGTAATTATTTTGCAAAAAAAAAAAAAAATAGAATAAAATAAAATTATCAAATAAATCCAAAATTAAACAAACTTAGTATTTACATTTATTTAATAATAAGATTTAGAACTTTATAATATCTATAACGTAATATATATTGACATAATATTATCATAGTAGTTTTTTTTTCTCCACTACCATAACATCACCCTTACTACAACTCATTTAAACGAAATTTAAAAAAAAAAGTAGATATACATTCAGTATGAACTTTTAACCTGATTTAGTCTAACCAGTCAATTATGCACTCGCGTAGTACTTTTTCATTATGGTGCCACTCATGGTGATTTACTCCTGGAACTGTGTACTCCATCAGCCGATTTTTCATGTCTAACTGCCGTAAACCGATCGGATCGTCATCACTGTATACATCATCTTGTCGTCGCTCTCGCATTGGTACCAAATTACCAGAACTATCCAGTATTGCAAATTGACTAAAAAATAGCATCATAATGGATTAATTATAAATGAATATGAATATCTAAAAGCCACATGTATATAACAATACATAAATGCTTGCTATAATTATAACTACTTGTTATTACAATTAAAAACTAAATACCTTGATTGCCATGGTGATATAACTCCGTCATCTGGTCCACCAATTAGTACCAAATGCTGTAGTCGAGTAAGGCCCAATTTCCTCATATTAGCATTCGAGTCGTTATCATTGTTACTAGTTTCTCCATCGTAATAAATGTCAACATCATTGGCGAAAATATCAACCATAATAGTATCAATATTATTAACCGTAGTAACACAATCCGTACCGCATTTTTCATCATTAATATGACCTTCAGCAACTCTGTTAATAGCTGTGGCAACTGTGGATATACGCAGTTCCATATTTTTGTTTGTTTCATTATTTGTTTCAGCAGTGGTAGAATAATCAGTTGTTGTAATCATCGCCATCGAAGACTCATGATGTTTGGCATTATCGATGATCGCCAGATATAAGCTGTATTTAAGGTATAAGTCCCGATGACGGGGATCATACCAAAAGTTGGCCACAGATAGAGCATGTTGGCCTAAGCGTGTGTAAAACACCTCATATGCAGTACGTGTTGTTAGCGCAGGAAACAGTTTCGTAAAACACTCGGCTAAAAAAGAACAATAGTAAAATGTTAAGATAAAAAAAATAGGTACTAACAGAAACAGATTATTCTAACTACTTAGATAATGATAGTAAGGTCTTAATACAACCATGATAGTTGCTTGTATCTTATCTATCATTATAATACAAATATTAAATTAGATTGATAAGCCTTATAAACTATTATTTCACAAATATGATACAAAAATTATAGATAAAAGAAATTTCAATTACTTTATGTTCCTCAAATATTGAATATTTATTTAAATTAATAATTCATGATACTAATTAAATCATAAGATATCTATGATTGTGAAACACTTAGATTTATAATGAAATTCATAATCATATTAGATATTATAAAGTATAAAAAAACTGAAACCATTAGTAGACATTTAGAAAATTAATTATATATATATTAGGGTGGCCCTTAAAAATTTGTAAATTTTATTTCGGGACTCTCCCATAAGTTGTTCCAAATATTAAAAAAATAAATTAGAGAAAATTTTAACACAATCAACAAATTTTTTTCCTGGGGTGCTGAAATATGCGTGAGGGGAAATCATTGTACTTAAATCTTACTTATCTATAATATCTATTTAATTTTAATATTTACAATAAAAATGGATAGAATGTTTTTTTCAAGATAAAAAATTATCTAAATAAAGTCATATATTGTATTTAATTTTAAATAAGTATTTACTATTTTTGTGAGAAAATATTATATTATAGTTATAATTATTCTTTCATAAAATAATGATTCTATCAATATAATTTAATTTCCATTATTTTCAATGGTTATAAATTGTAACTCTTATAATTTGGCATGTTAATATTTTTGTATTTTTAAAGAAAACCCATCACTTGGTACAATATAAATCGAAGAGCTATAAAAGTGGTTTCGATAATATTTGTTTTTTACAATCTGGAAATTTACACCTGTAGTCTGAGACAACTTGTAATACATATTGTTTTTTTTTGTTAATTTTTTGTAGGTTATTATAATCCTCCATTAATTGTACACTTATTTCGGCTGTATGATTCACGACTCTTAAATTGTTTTCAATTGTTGTAATTTTCAATATTTTTCGATGTTGAAAAATCCAAAAACACAAAATCTGTTGAAATGTTGAATCCATTGATACATTTTTGTGATTAAATACGTTAATACGAAATAACGATAAATTGTTCGAGTCCATTTTCTGTGTAGTTCTTTACGATTTTGAGGTTCATTGGAATTATTTTTAATGTGTCATTTTTGTAATTATTTAACTGGATAGTTTCTACCATTTTTTTTTTTTTTTTTTTTAATACAGGTTTAGTCGTTGAAAAATGACAGTTTGTGGTACCAAATCTATAAGTGTTTACAAAATTTATTTAAAGTTAGGTATATATATATAGGACTTATATCTTTATCAATATTTTTATACTCTAAAAGGTTTTTAAAATTGGAAATCATGGTGGTGTTTCGACAGGATTTGAACAGCAGATTCATGCTTTAATATACAAACGTATGAGGAATATACACATTTCACCGTCCAATTTCCTCTTCCTTTATTAGATTGAATTAATTCCTAAACAAAAATATTTTAATACAGTAGATAGCTTTCGCCATCCATCTAGCATGATGAAATTCTCCACGAACATGAAAAGATATCTCTTTGAGGTATACTGCCAAAAAAGATTACTGCAAGCTCTAAGAGTTCTCAGTAATCTTCCATTGGATGATGTTCTTTCAAACTTTCCATTGCAAATTTCAATGTGTCCTCTCCCTTATTATCTAGTTTTTTTCACAAATTAGGTAATCATTAATACCAATTTCAAAGTTTAATTTATTTATTTGTGACCACGTTTGTTGAAATTGTTTAAAAGGAACAACATTTGGTCCTATTGATGTCTTCATTTTTATATCAAAAATACTTTTTAAAATTATTTCATGTCTACATGGCAAGTATAAAATATATCTTCCTATTAATTGTTTCAATATAATACAAGCTCCTTGATATCGTTCTGTATTTGAAACTCTTGTAATTACAAGATAGTGCTTAAAATTTATCAGTGAAATTCCATTATACCCACTTCCAGAAGATATTTTTGGAACGCCAAGAAGTTTTTCAGTTTCTGAACAAGTAATAACAATAGAGATCATATTCATAGCTTCTGCATAATCAATATCAAAAAGATCATTGAATTTATCAATGTACTATTTTTCTGTGAATCTGTATTTTGGTTACTCAATTTGTGTAAACCTTTCCATTCAACATATAAAGCCTCTACTTTTTCTATACCATGTTGGAATTTTCGTGTAGGAATTCTTGCTTTTCCCCAAAATACCTCAATATCTTTTAGTACCAAGTTAGAACTTAATTGTAGATCTAATTTTACCCTTCATAAGTTATAAAATAATACTTTAAGAACCTGTCCATTCAATGGTAACTTAGCACCAACTATTTGACTTTCTACATGATCGATTAAAAAAATTTTGTCGCAATTTCTTGTATCTTCGTATTGTATATCTATCATAAAATTAAATATGGATTTAATTTTATAATAGATATACAATACAAATTTTCAATAAAACACTCAGTACACACAAACAACACCGACTGAATGTTATTTTCAAATATTTCTAGAGAATGCAGATAAAAAAGTCATACATTTAGATTATATTGTGTTTATCCAAGAGCAGGTAATATACTTTATCATTAAATTTAACAAAATATATAAAATATAATTTTAATAATTGCAATCATAGTGTATGTCATACTATACAAAGATATACCGAAAAATCAATATTTTGTAAAATATATTTAAAAATTATATACTACAATTTATTCACAAAAATACTAATGTACAAGAATGTGGGAATTATAAAAGGACAAAACTTATCAGTCATAGTATAAAGATTTAGGAAAAGGTGATAGATAAGAGAATAAGTGAGACATTTGTTAGGAAAAATCATTGGTAAACTGGAAGAGTGGAAAGAAGCTCTTAAGAGGAACGGATTAAAGATTTGTAGGAGTAAAACAAAATATATAGCATGATTTTGGAGAAATATAGGAGAATACAGGGTGAATAGGGAAAGGCAAGTAATGAAGTTGTGTGGGGATATAGTGGGCGAGGTTGAGAGGTTCAAATACTTAAGTTATGTTCTACAAATTTTATAAGACAGCAATGAGACCTGCAATGATATATAGATCGATGTTAAAAAATAAGAAAAAGATAGAACAAAGTATGAGTGTAGCAGAGATGAGAATATTAAGATGGATGAGTAGAATGACTAGATAGAACAAAATAAGAAATTAATATATAA
Organism: Pemphigus obesinymphae; assembly: GCA_025469235.1. Taxonomy (NCBI): domain Eukaryota; kingdom Metazoa; phylum Arthropoda; class Insecta; order Hemiptera; family Aphididae; genus Pemphigus; species Pemphigus obesinymphae. The sequence continues at coordinate 34,704 of JAIPRL010001761.1, read as the reverse complement.
GAGGTAGTATAGGAATGGCTTCAATAGAAGAAAAAATGGGGGAGAATAGACTGAGATAGCTAAAGTATGTTTTAAGGAGGGAAGAAACAAAAACAATAAGAATAGTAAAGGGAATTTATGTTTAAGGTAAGAGAGGGTGTAAAAGAGAGTGATTTAAAGGTGGAATGGTGTAAGTGAGGAGGATGCGGGAGATTGAGTTTTGTGGAAGTTGAGGATGATCGACTCCAAAAAGTTGGGAGAAGAAGAATGAATTAAATATATAAAAAAAAAACATTAATAACTCTTATTATTTAATTACTAAATTGTAACTTCATAACAGTTTAAATAATATTATATTAATTTTGTATTATATGTGACAATATAATTATGATGATTACTACATGTAATAATATTTGTAGTCAAATAAGTAGACAGAAAAAAATTATGAGTAGTATTGATTTATACTTAGTAGTCATAATAATCTAAAACCAACAACCTACTCAGAAAATAATATTTAGGAAAAAAAACAAGCAAATCAATATCTTATATGAGAAATGCATAACAACTGATATAAGTAAAATTAAAACACATACCACCATACTGTCCTCCCTGTGGTGAGCTAAGTGACACAAATGTTTTAACATTGTGTAGAGCACCATACATTTCCAACATACCCCTGGCTATGAGTCCACCTTGTGAGTATCCTAAAAATAATTTAATTATATTAAATGTATGTACATTTTACAAATACTACACGCATAGTATATTAATATATAAATATATTAAATAGTGTATACCTATTTATATGTTTGTTATGTACAGTACGTATTATATCTACCTATAACATGTACACCTTCTGGATGCAAAGAACATATATGCAATAAGTCATCTGCCAATTGTCTTGTTTGTCGATACAGTGGCTCTAAACTAGCCAAACCGCAGAATCTGTCAATAACATAGGTTTTGGTACCTGGGTGTAACTGTAAATCATAAAATGAACAGATAGTTATAATACATAGTGATAGACATCAATGAATTATTCAATAATGTAATATAATTAAATATGTTAATTATAACTACTAATGAGAATAATTATTTGATGCATTTACATGCTTTTTTTTCTAACTTTGGTACAATTTTTATTTTGCACTTTTTGATAATCTACTACATTTTCACGATTTAAAAAAAAAACAAATTTCTTATTTTACGCAAATTCCTGGCAGAATATTATTTTATTTTTTAAATATTTGATATTATCGTCCTCATTATCTATCAATGTTTATAATTGTGTAGTGTAATATTATTTATTTATTAGTAAAATTAAAAGTTAAAATAGAATAAGTATAGGGTTAAAAATATTTTATGACATTCTTTTTCTTTTAATTATTATTACCCAATTAAAAAATATAATTAAATATATCTATAATTTGTATATACAAAGTAAATTATGAAAATTATATTATAATTATTATTGCTCTGAACCATAAACAAAAACGCAGGAAAATAATTGATAAAAGATAAAAACAATAAGTAGAAGTCTTATGACCTTTTTTTTCCAGCGTTAATACTTAGTTAGTAGTGAATGACAAATGAAAAACCAACAGATTAATTCCGACAAACTTAACCCGATGGACATAGCTTTAACAGACTTCATTCGTGTATTCTATGCACGAGCGGATTTCATATTGAACCTGATCTTTCAAATACCAAATCGCTCAAATGTGTATGGTCGGCTATTGTTCGCACAATCCTTGAACAAGATAATCTAATGTTATTATTATAGATTTTATAACAACTCTTTTCATTGGTTTTTTTTAAATGCTTAAGAAATCTACTGAGAAAATCTATAAATTACCTCACTGAAGTACCATCTCTATTGTCCTCTCTCTACCAACCAATTAATTATATTTTCATTCAATACTTCTCTAAAATATGGGGTTTTCCCTTTTAATGGAAATCTACATTTATCAATCCAATATTCAAAAAAGGCAATGATCAATTTATTTATAATTATCATCCAATTCCCATAATCTCTATACCTACTTCCTAAAATATTTTCTAAAATCAGAAATACCAAATGATCTCCTTTTTTAAAACATACTATTCCTTCAACAAAATTCTAAAAATCCCTCCCGTTTTAACAAATCCACATAGAATGAAAATAAAATAAATAAAATATGATCCAAGTGGCTACTTTCATGTCCGACATGAAACTATGTATTTTAACATGCTACTGTATGCTCTGATTGGCTATATTATTAATAACTGATAACATTGATAATTTCAATATGCAATTTGTCTACTTTTCGGAAAATTTCTATTAAATATTTACATCATTTTCAATATCATAAAACACATTATATGATTAGCATAATTTGCTTTGCACGGCAAGAGTTCTCTGATACTACATCATGAGTCAAAAATACGTTGTTACTTTAGTTAAAATTGGTTTCATGGATCAAATACTCCCATACCACATGAAATAAGTAATAATTTGAGCTAAATCTATACTATTATTACAAAAACCCCTTCTGAAATTAGATAGTATCTCAAGTTACTAAAATATGTATCTAGATGCAATAAAAAAAAAAGTACTTATATAGGTATATTATTAACAAAATGTGTATAATATACAAGGTAACTATTCAAAAAATACCCAGAAATTCTTACAAACACACTAATAATATTATTGCCTATTTTATTGTACTAAAACAAAATGGAAATAATTTACTGTATTCAATTCTGAGTGTAACGAGGAATTTATTTGTTTTAAAATGTGTTTTTTGTGTATGTATACAGTTTTATGAGTAGGAATAAAGTTAGCATTTTTAAGCATATCTTATAGGTTATCTGTTCTAATTGGTACTTTATACCAGTCATTTTTTAAGTTTAAAGGAAAATCCACCGAATTTTTTTTATAGATTTCAGAAAATTACAATGCCAGAAATACCTTGAAATTTACTTCAAATATTTACTATAACATCATATTGATGTCGTAAACATTTCAAAAATAGTTTAACCACTTTTCAGTAACTTTTATAAAATGTTAAACTCTTCGATTTCATCTGTTTTTTTTATGTATGAGTATACATAATCTATATTATACACTTTTTTTAGTAAAACTAGCCAAATAGGATTTTTGGGTAAAAATTGATTTAATAGTGGACTTATTATAGTTAGTATATAAAATAGCTAAATTTTCGATTTCTTCTGCAATTTTCTTAAATGTAAAGGAAATATACCGAAAATAACAAAAAAACTTTAATAAATTGGAAAATAATTGACTTGTTAGCTAATGTCAAGTTATTATAAAAATAATAACGTGACATTTATATCGATATCCAGTTATATACAATGTGTTTAAAGCTTAAAGTAAATGTATTAAAAATAGATAGTGAATTACAAAATAACTAATTTTTATACACCGTATCAATATTACATTTTATCACATAGGTACTTTATAGATCTTTTACTGAATTACATTAATTCAAGCAAATACTTTACAGTGATTATATGGCATATAATGCCAATAGAGGTACTTCATTATTTATTATTGTAAACATTTTATTACAGTAATTTGAATAATAGTCCTGGAACAAAAATCCCCAAATATATAGGTAAAATTGATTGTTCAAATTTGAAACTACTATAAGCTCCGCCAATTTTGGATTTAGAAGTTAAGTTTATAGTTTATGCATCCACATTTTTTTTTTTTTTAATTTTTGGCATGTGTGTGTTATAACTTTATACACCTAAGTTTTTTATAAATAGGGTACTTATTTCTTATCGCCTGCCACTATTTACTTGACGTGGTGTTTCACAGCAAATCGGGGGATATTTTCGAATTAAACAATTACCTATAAAATATATCGAGTTTTGTAAAATATAACTCGGACAGTTTAATTCAAAAATATCCCCCGATTTTCTGTGAAACGTTGATTGTAATCACGTTGAATAAATAGTATCAGGGCGATAACAAACAAGTACTATAAATAGTATCCAATTATTACTTATTTACATTTTTATAATACATTAATATTTTAAATTCTAAGCAGAGTAGAGAGCTAGTGGTTTACAATGATGTTTTCTAGGAACAACTTTTGACTAGAAAACTTGATATATACAATTGTTGCATATATAAACATTTTTCGGTAGCAAATTTTGTGTATTATTTTATGTAACTACCTATATAGGTCTATGTGAATTATAATATTAGATTGTTTGTAAGTTTAATGTTCTGTAATTATAAATATAATAATAAACCTTATATAACTTTTATATTACCTTATAGGTAAATTAGGTAAGCCTAGGGGCTTAATATTCCTAGATTCTCTTATCACAAGATTATTGTATAACAATAATATATCAATCGGAGAGCACTGTCTATTAAAATAATATAAATGGAATATAAATATAGAAATAATAAAATCCTAGAAAAAAAAGTTATGGATAGTTAAACCAGAATGACTACCTATGTGCTGTACAATCGTCAACTAAATCAATACCTACCATTTTAAAAGAGTTTTAGCTCATCAACTTCCAGTTCCCAATATTGATGTATTTGTATTAAAACCATAATTATTTATATATCGTGTTAAATAACAAATAAGCAATTATTTAGGTACTATTTGTAATAATGGATAATAAGTAATTAAATGACATTCTTCACTACTGTAAATTTATATTCCAATAATTATCATTGATAAGGTACCTATATGATTATATTATTATGTATCATTAATCCATAATTAATTAATAGTTATATAAATAATTAATAGTTGTATCGATTCATATAAAAATTACTCGGCAGTATAATAAAATAAACAGATTATTAACTACTATTGATAGAGCCAATAATATAAACTAATACACACATAGATATAATCAGGGATGGGTAAGATACTTCAAAATGAGTATCAAGATACTTGATACATTAAAATTAATTTTAATAATTATATTTATTTTGATCATTAAAATTATATCAATATCTGTATTATATTATATGTGTTTGATGTAGGTATGGTCAGTGTACCAGTTGTGGCCCAACTAAGGTTTTTAATATGGATGAAACTTAATTTTATCTTTATGTTAAAGGGTATCTTGTTTTGGTTGAAAAGGATATTCATGTATAATATTAGCAAAATCAGACAAATAAAATACAACAACATTGATAACTATAAGTTCTTTGGTGTTGTTTTATATTTACTAAATTTAAATGTATAGATGGAAATCAAAAATCTTATTAAATTTGTGATAAGCTTTGAATATTTAATTAATCCGTTTTATATTTTATTATGTAGTTTTAAGTACCTGTTGTTATTGTTATTTAATGTAGTTATCTTAAGATGGAAATCAAAAGTCTGATTGTTTATGATAAGGTTACTTCTAAAGAAAAATTGTGAATTTTTTTCTAAAGAGATTATAATTAAAATTCATGTATTTACAGTTTTTTTTTATTTAATTAGTAATTCATTTACTTTACTAGGTACTAACTAATATAACTATGCAATACTAACAGTAAACAAAATACAAATATATAAAACTGGTTTAATATTAAAAACATAAAAATTTTAGTCATAAAAACTAAATAAACAGTTTTTTTTTTATGGTCACAACTAGTACAAAATTGTGGCGAGAAGTGTTGTTTCAGTGGCCAGAAACGGCAAATTTGATTTTATTTTACAAAAAGTATTAAAATTAAAAAATTCCAAAACCCGTTACAATAAACAAATATATGGTTTTAAAAAAACGTAAAAAACTACATTGGACTGTATAATTTTACTTAATTAGTCTAACTGAGTACATAATAACAAAATTACAATTACAATTTTTTTTAATGTGGCTACAATTGGTACATTGACCCCCTAGTTGATTTATGTTATAAATAATAAAATAATAATGTCAGAGAGTATATTATTATTATGCAGTATACTGTATTATTTTTGCACAGTTCGACAAGTAAGTAGTATCATTATATCTTGTAAATCTAATACAATTGTCTGTTGTGTAAATAGGTACTGGAATAAAATTAATATTATATAAGATATAACTTACAATATAACAATAAAGATATAAAAAATATGTACAAACTATAAATACTAGCAGTGGTGTATTTATGAGAAGGGCATCAACATATGGCAACCTCTCAATCAGAAATTTCTATTTGAATTTTTCGATACCTATTCGTATACATTACTTAAAAAATGATAAACGGCTTTGTTATTGAAAAACAATCTCATATTCCCTCCCCTCTTTAAAAATGTTTAAATATGCCTCTGTGTACTAGGTACTATTAATCTGAAGCCCGAGGGTTTATTATTATTTGTTTATATCTATTATTCTATTATTAGGTTATATTTTGAGGTACTAACTACTATTCTTAATAATAATACCTAGTTGTTAGTACTTATTTTAATTTACAAAAAGAAAATCATTGTTTCAAAGTATTTGTATAATGTATCGTGTAACTTCTTTCGAAAACAAATGAAAGAGATACTCAATACATAGGTAGACTACAAAAGTATAGCTATATAAGGCACATAAGATACATTCGAGAACAGTATTGGGTTACAAGATACAATTGTATCTGAGATACTTGTATCGAATGTACTAACCGACCCCGGGTATAATAACAATAATTGCTCACCTCTGCTATACGAGCGGCTAGATGTTCCATCGTACTCACGTCGCCAGTCATCAGACCGTGTACGATGACGACCGGCTTATACGACCGTTTGTTCAATGTCGCACTACTATTATCGTCCGGTGTGCTCATCTTCGGTGCCTATCGTATCACAAATTCAGTACACCGTGGCCGCCGTTCCAATCTTTATTTGCGTACACGGTTGCTATAAATTCACATAATCAGTCACAAAGCCGTTAGGCGAACAACAATATAAGTATTGAATAAATAGTACGCCGTTGACCTTGACGAACTCACTTGACAGAATATGTATTTGCGTTGTGCGCGCGCGATGAAACGTGCGGCAGCCGTCCAAAACCATCCTTGAAGTAGCGATACACGAAAAAACAAAGGCGCCGACACAATAATAATGGTTGTGATGGCGTGAGATAAAATGATTTCAACCATTAATTCGTTATTGCAATATTGATAACATATACGACAACAACAAAGTAACGAAAAATCTCGGTAAAATCGTGATTACCGATGGGCGTGATCGGCGGTAATTTTGGTTGCCTACAATATTATTGATAAGGAAATTTTCATCTAAAATATTATCCTAAATAATATACTCATGTATAATAATACACCTATATGTACGAGTATAATAAACAATAATAACGATAATCTGATCTATTAACGATATTTTAGTAAATAGTATTATCTTCCAAAAAAAAAAAACAAAAATGCAATTCCACGACCTAAAAAAAACCCAATGTGTGATTCTGAGCAATAGGTACCTACTAAAACTAATTTTCCGTAGAATTTTTTCTTTTTGCATTTTAAAAGTTACCTTCACATTATTATAGGTACCTATATTCGGTGTTTGAATACGTAATCGTGTCAATGTTGATAATAATATTATTTGTAAGGTGTTTTATTCTATGACCGCCAAGTGAGTACCTACCTATTTCCTCTGCATTTCTAATAACATTTTTTCTTATGTACTTGTAGAAAAAAAACTACGAGCATTCTGACGATATAAAATCATTTTTAACCGTTATATTTTGAACAAAAATAGATTATTGATCAGAATAATGGTTCGTTTTTTTTTTAGCTGGTAAACATCCATTTTTTGAGGTTTTTTGGAAGATATCACTTATATTTTTTTATAATTTAAGAGGATCCTATAGCTACACTGCTATACGACCATTTTAGCGGTATTAAAATACGATCATGCGCTTTATAACTACAACTTTTTTCTCAGTGATCGTTGAATAAATAATATAATTACACAAAATATGAAAGATGAAGAATAAGAATATTTACTATACCGTAGAGTAAAGTTTTTTTAGTTTTTTTTTTTTTTAATTTTAAAATTTCACGATTTTCAATCACGGGTTTTATGCTTTCAAAAAAATAGATTTGTAAAAAATTACATTCTCGAAAACGGTAAATATTCTCATCTTTCAAATTTTATATAAATTTTGACTGCGATTATACATAATATATTCATATTATAATTGTATAAGGGGTTCTGTATAGGCAATTTTTTAGATATTTTAAGAAAAATAAAAATCTAACAATCAAAAAATATTTTAATATAATTTAAAGGTAATTAAAAAATAGTCCTGTGTCAGTACTATTTTTCATTGTGGTGTAATCACGATATTTGTTTAAAAATACGTTTATGCAAAACAAATAAAATGGTTTTTTAAAGTGATTTTAAATTTATAACACCTATTATAAAATTTGTAGATGACAATATTTCAAAGATAATCTCATGGGGGTTTTACAATTTTCTAAATACTAAGCTCGTTATTGAGAAGATACAAAATATTATTTTTAAGGCACTGTAACTTTTTTAAACAAATTATTTGAAAAAACGCCGATGATGTTATCTCCAAAATTTTGTTTTCTATCAATTTTATAATAAGTGTTTTAACTCTAAAATTATTTTAAAATGACATTTCATTTGTTTTGTGTAAACATATTTTTACCGTTGAAAATATTCAGTGCGATGTCCTCTTAAGACACAATGATTAGATTTTAACAGATCATAAACTTAATCAACGATTAAATTAGATATTATATTATCTCAAATTTTATTGAAATCGGTTCAGTAGACTCTGGAAGTCGACTATCCTAAAAACTAGGAAAATACGAAAAAATGTGTCTAAAACTATTTATTATTTATCATAATTCTTACTATATATATATATATTACTTATTATCAGTAATGTAATCGTAAATTTTTTATTGGGTAAGTATACCCGGAAACTTGGGGAATTTATCCTCTACTCAGTGACGCAACTTTTTTTTGGGGGAGAGGAGTGTTGCTCTTAATTATTTTAAGCCCCTATTTATTTTAGAATTAAAAACATATTAATAAAAGTTAATACTATGGTGAAGTTGAAGCCCCTCTGCTTCAAACTTTTAGGCCGATTGTGAAATTGCCAGAAAAAGGCTTGTAAACATTATTTTAAATGTAACTATAACGTTATAACAATAAAAAATCGATAACGAATTATGACGAAAAACGTTAAAACGCAAAATTAAAATAAAGTCTTAAAACGAAAAACATTATATCGCAAAATTTAAATAACATTTTAAAACGAAAAGGTTTTCAAGCCTTGACCAGAATGACAAACAAGTTTTGATAATAGATAAATGATAATAAGTATAGGAATATAGTTTTTTTTATAACAAAAATATAGAATTATTAAATTAAAAAACGTACCTACTAAACTGCTTTTCTTTCAAGTCATTGCTCATGTGACCACATAGAGGGCCATCGATATTTTTTCTAAATAAGAATTCATAATACTTTAAAGTTGTATTATAGTTTAAAATAATCTATTAATAAATATAAAACACTACTCGTATATTATGTAAAATAATTAATACCTCTAATATAATGCTAAAATCTAAACGCAATATAATATATTATAGACTTTGTAGTCTAATTATCAACAAATATGTTTTTAAATAGCAATGTTGGGCATTAACGAGTTAATAAGTTAATAGTTAAGTTAAAAGTTAAGTTAATTTTAACTTTTAACTTAACTTTTATATTTGATTTTTGTTAACTTAACTTATTCGTATAACTTATTTTTAGTTATATTAATTTTTAAATAATTCATACATTTTAATTTCATAATGTGTCTATTGTCAAAATGATTAAATGAAAATGAAGTTTTTTTGGTCGTTTCTAATAATTATTATATTATAAGAATTATTTATTTCCCGAAAATATAAATAAAGCAAGAATACCTATATATTATATAATAGTCTCTCTAAAATATAAATTGAGAAATATATCATTATTTAGGTAGGTACTAATTTGCAATAAGCAACTTCCATTTGTTAAAATTTTGAAAAAAAAAAGTAGGTACCTACTAATTAAACATTTTTATGAACATATTTGTTCTCAATTTTAATAATAACTATTATAAATACATTCAACATTGTAATAATTTCAATAATATTATGTGATTGATTTTTAAAAAAAATCTAAATCGCCTCCGAGTACATCAATATTTGAAGTTGGAATACATTAATATCGAGCGCAGTGAGAAAAAAATTGTTTATTGGTAATTATTATGTCTGTAGTCTTAGCTCCCCAAATAATTTAACCCGATTTCCACCAATGTACCTATTATATTTTCTTATTATATTTAACGATAAATGGACATCAAATCGCCGGACTTTCGTGGTATTTTTTGAATATTTTTTGGTAATTGAATAATGTATTATTGTATGAAACCCATTTACTAAAAATACAAATAGTAAGTTTAATACATTTATGGATTACCTACCTACTTTGTCGACCTCAGTGTCATCATTTGGACCATGCAGGGTATACATTTGCATATTTAAAATAAAATATCATAGTAAATTGGCCCACTTTTTAAATATTTTGACTGTTTTTTTAAATTTTGTTGGCCCGGCCCAACCTATAGTTTGAAAAAAAGTTGATGACTTTTTTTTTATGCTTATTTACGTTTTTTTGAAGAAGTATAGAAGTGTAGTATAGTTAGAAAAAAAAAGTCGATGACCTTTTTTTTTGCTTATTGAAAATTATTCCAGACAGGATTGTAGCCTACAAATATGTGTACTACAAAAAAAAAATTTATCTGACCTATTTATCAGAAATATTTTAGAAGACAACCTTTCAGGAAGAGAATGCCAGACGCCAGTGTCCACCGTAGACGGAATATTTTTAAATCAATTGATTTAACAATAATATTTCCCAAAAACCTCGGATGTCCCGATTATTACGGATCCCGATGATAAAACACATAATCCGTGCTAGGTTTACGATTTGCACTCAAAAAAGGTTACACTTCACATTCAATAGGAGTTATAGTGTTATACGCATTCAAAGTCACCTACTCAACATTTAGAAGCAGGAGCGAAAAATTTTTTTGAAAATGTTTAAGTTTTATATTTGTATAAATTAATCATATAGAATCAATCTATATATTATTTGTTATTATATATTTTATAGATAGATTTTAAATTTAGATTTTATAATAAATAATTTTATAAATTTAAAAATGTACGTTTACTGCCTACCTGTAATAGGTAAATGTTATACTTAGGTATAGAAATTCATGTAGGTGCTTATTATAAATGAAGTAGAATATTTTTAATTTTGTATACATTATAATATGTATACATACTATTTATATTAGTCATATTATTTGTTATAAATTAAATAACACAATCTATTTAAAATGATAAAATATAAGTAAAATTAGTATATTATCTATATTATTATGTAAGGAACAGCAATTTGGTTATAATTGTTATTATAATATATAATATAATATTTATATTATAATATCTATTATATATAGGTATATATCTAAGTATATACCTACATATTATTGTACGGTATTTTTTTACTGCTTATTATAGTTTCGACTTTTGCGTAATTTTAAAATACATTTTTGTTTTTCCATAATTTTATAATAATATAGTTAATACCCACCTAAAAAACTTTAATTGAAAATTGAAAATATATAAACGACTATGTATCTACCTAATCTGTATTTTACGGTACCTATTTATATAATATTTATAAAACATACCATCTCAATTCGTGAGTAACATTAATCCTACTTAGTTTTGGTTTAGTTTTTGATCTCGCAGGACTTTTTTCAATCCGGGTTATCTATTCTCTTATTTTTCTTGAATTTCGGACGGGGTTTCAACTCCCAACTCCCACCCTTGCGTTCGCCCCTGTTTAGAAGTGGTTGCACCCGGTAGGTGTTGAATTCAAGGTAGTAAATAATAATATTCAATTTTAATGATACAGTTCATAATATAGCAGTGGCGGCTCGTGTGTAGGAGCGACGGGGCGATCGCCCCCCTCTAAAATTGTAACAATTTACTTATTAACAATATTGATTTAACATTAAAGATTATTTATATTTACATTGTAATGCATTTTCAAAATATTATTATTCAAAGTAAAAATTGTTTTCGATTGTCATGAAAACACTATAAGGTTTTCGGAGTTTAGAAATATTTTTAGGTAATAACACGGTTGAAATAGATCCATCATATTCATTTGCATAGTTATCGAGTATCGAACAGTGCTCGGCGCTGGAACGATGTTGATCAATCGCCCGTCAAAACTATACGATCAAAACGCCAAAAACATATTATTCGATAATAATGCGGCCGCCGGAGCGATACGAATAATCGAGTGCACGTTTCTATGTTTCTTTATTTTTTATTTCATTTATTATTTTATTATTGGTGTATATTATATATTGTTATAATAATATGGTAGATGAAAATTCAGTATCATATTAACGGAAAATTGAAATAAAACAACTTGGAAGACGTGTTTAGTGAAATGAAAGATAGACGCTTACATTTTAAGTATACAATACGTATACCTATAAGTTTTATTATTTTGTAATTTTCGGTTTTTGTAAAACGTATATATATATATATTCATTCTTCTATATAGGTAGTATTAATTTTAGTTTAATAAATACTTTTTAAATTGGTACATCGTACATAACTAATATTGTATTCTATACTTTTCAAAAATGAATAATTTTTAATCGCTCTCCAATTTTCAAAGTCCACGAGCCGCCACTGTAATATAGGAAAATATGTAATATACTAATATTAAATATACAGTTTACAATCCACAGTAGATATAATAGAATGTATCAAAAGGCCATATCAATGTTATTTATTAAAATAAAATAAAATATTAATAATAACAATAATAATTTAGAACTATTTATAGAGTATAATTTGTAAGTGTATGTGATTTTTTTTCATGCATTGTAGGTATAGGTACTTCAAAAGTTTCAACGGTGTCATGAAAAACAGACAAACACGATACCATTACAATACATAGCTCACACAGTTTCATGTGGTCACATGGAATCAATATGCATTTTAGGTCCATCCATGCATAAATTGCATTCTATGGAATTGGCGACATTTGCAATACTATATATTTTTAAATATTAATAATTAAACTACTGTTAGGTATTAGGTATGTTTTTTAAAGGTGACCTACTAACAGTCATTTAATCTAATTATTAAAAATTAATAAATCATTAAAATAAACATCTGCTTTATTGATTCCATATTATTGAAGTCATAGTCACCGGTGTCCTCGTCCTGCACTCCAGCCGAACATTGTATATCTATTAATCATATAAAACAATAAATTATTAAATTATGTTGAAGAACACGATCTAATTAAAATATTCCTAATAAATAAAATTGTATTAATATTAAAGGAAACAATCAGAAACTATAATTTTGTACATTTTACTATTTTTAAAAGTTTGAAATATTTCATGAATTATTCGTACAATATACCTAACTACCTAGTATGAATATAAGTCGAAGAAGCAGCCGGATGGATCACATTAGACAATTTTTCATTTTTATTAATTATTGAATTATTTCTAATGTCACTACAATGTACACAATTTTCGGAAAGTTTTGCGATTTGCATTATCTTACGATAACAATTTTAATTCTTTATATGTAATACCTACATGATATGTAAAAATATTAATGTAAATAAAAAATTAAAAAATAAGGTCTTTTATACATACAATATTGAACAATGTAATTAAGGTAGTCTATAGTACATTATTTAACTGCATGTAATTTATAAAAATGGGTGTAACATGATCAAACTAAGAATAATATAATATAATGAATAATGAATAATATAATGAATAATAATATATAATATATATAATATAATAATATAAATATATATATAATAATATAAAATTATATATATTATAATATTATATAATAATATAAATATAATGAATAATAATGCTTTTTTCTGACAATTTAGTAAAACTATACTTGACATATTCAATTTTCATCCATTATTTATACTTTAGTACGTAATATTATAACTAAGCATTTTCAAAAAATCTATGATCGTTTTGGACTAATGCAATAAAAGATTTGGAATTTAGTCGTTTTCTACTTAGGAAAATGTAGAAAATATTTCGAAAAATTCAAATAACAAACAAACATATAAATAAGTAAAGATAGATTTCTGTAAATAAAATTGGTTAATTAATTTTTTTTTTTTTGTATAAGCCATATAAGCGTGTAAAGTTTGAATCATAGGTAGATGATAAAATATGTTCTACAAAAATAATATTTTTACATTAATTAGGCGGTTGGAAGTGGCATATTTTTTTCGTGATTTAGACCTAAATGCCTAATAAAATTTAGGGTACTTAAAATAATCCTATTTTAATTCTGTAAAAATATTTGAATTTATTGACTTCTTTTCTAAGTTATTGTGGAAACCGATTTTTGATATTATAATTAAAAGTATGTTCAAAATGTCTAGAAATATCAATACTTATTTACTTTTATTTCTAGAAATAAATAAATTAGAAATTTAATAAAAAAATCGACTTCCACAATAATCCAGCAAAAAGACTGACCAATAAAAATATGTTTACAGAACTAAAATCGGAATATCTTAAGTATCATTAATTTTGTCAGGTTTTTTGGTCTTTACAGATGTTAAATTAAAAATTAATTTTTACATTATATTTCGATTCGTTGACTATTGTTCTTACAACATGCTCGTGCGGCAATCAGTTCCCGGAAAAACGGATCGGTTATCGCCGAGTCCAATATTAAAACTGATTATATGATTGATACTAGTAATACTGAATTGGTTCCTAAATCAAAAATCTATTAATATTCAGAAGTGCGTTCCGGAATAGTTCTCAGTGTACCCAAGAGATTAGAACATAGCCCTGCCCATTTCTCAAATACGAGTAGCGTCGTGCGAGTAGGTAAGATAGATTTTTACTATCAGTTACCAGAATGGTATATGTTTCTAATTTTTTTGCGCGGTTCCATGGTAGATAATAAATAATTTAAAAAATAATAATAATAATTGCATACATTTTTAAATAAGTTTATTATTTTTAAATGTTAATAGTTAAAAATTGGCCAGTAAAAAGTATAAATATGGACAGAAGACAATTAATACTCATAGGACTAGTAGTATATAGTAAATTTGAACTTTCATTTGATATGTTTGACGATGATGATGACATTATACAACACATTAACACATTAGACATTTTTACATTTTTACATGAAAAGTTATGTGCCCGAAGAATCCATGGGATAAAAATAAAAATGTATATAATTCATAATTTAGAACCTATAATTGTTATTTGTCAAGATGAAGACAATTTATTACCTAATTGGGAACATATTATATGGGCATATCTAGAATTTTTTCATATAAATGTGCCTATAGGTACAATGTTAAAATATGTTTATTAAATCTTAATTCTTATATTATATAACATAAATTATAAAAATAATTAATAACAAAGTAGATCATTTTGGGGGGCTTTTTTTCACATAGTACATACATGAGTAAATTACACAATTAATTAAATTAATAAAGTTTTTCATCCCCCTTCCCATTTGTACATAGGTACTTAAAAGTTACAACTATCATTATTATCATATATGTAATATCGTTGATCGATGAGCATAGATGATACCATTTATAATCAATGATAATATTAAAGTAAATGAGTAGTAAAAATGTATCGGACACATTGGTTTTTAAAAATTATTTTCACACGATATAGATTTTACGTTATTTTTTTAAATAATTGACCGAAATTCGTTTAACATTTACAGTAAACAAGAATTTCGATGAAATCATACATTTTATATATATATATTATATAATCCTATATATGGGAATCAAATTAGACCCATTTCCAAATGGGAACCGATTCGGTTCATATCTGTGATAGATTCATTTTCAAACGGGAACTTATTCGACCAATTCCTACCAATATATCTATGTAATATTGTTATTTGCGTCCATCGAATGTTTATGAAAAACCAAAATAATACGACAATGATAACATCTAAGACGAAAGTAGTTAGACGAAAATAAAATATAAATAGGTACTCTATTTCTACAAAATAATTCGTTTTATTACAATAATTATATATTTCGGTGAACGATGTTTCCATCTTCAGTGTTAAACAACGACTAAACATCTGTTAAATATCGTTTCCGAAATAAGTATTAATAAAATTAATTATTTTATAGAAATTGAGATTTTATATTTTATTTAAATAATTCTACAAGTTACCAAATTAAATACATTTTTTTTTAATCAAGTCATAGTCTTTAGAATAAACACTCGAGTTCACTTTAATTAGGTACTTTAAAAAAGTAAAAAATAATTGTAGTAATTTTTGTAGATTCAATATTGAACATTAAGACACTGATGAGAGATCGTCTTCAAAATATAGTCCTTTATATATTTCATAATAAGTATATTACCTTTAAACCCGTTTTAGCAAGTATTTTTGTTTATTTTTTACAAACATGTTTTTGAATAAATATCATTACTACATAAGAATAAAAGTGGTATGGATATGTGATTATTTTTAGATTACTATTAAAATATATTTGAATATTTTTAATAATTATTTTTAAAATTTTTTATTTTAATAATTAATTAAAAATTAAAATAATAATATTTTAATATTTTAAATTATTTTAAAATAATTTTTCAAAAAATGTCTTAATAATTTCCTAAACAGAATCCTCTTAAAAATGGATAATATTCTCTTAAGCTGACTCCGTATTAAGTGACCTATCGACTACGTTGAAAAAAAGCCCCAGTATTTATAAAATTTAAAAACTATTTTTAGACCAGTTTAAAAAAAAAAATTTCTAAAAATTGATTGGAAAAACTTTTTTTTAATTCCATATGATAAAACAAAACATTACCTATGACAACACTAGAACTTTTTTCAGAACCTAAATTGGACAATATGCAGTTTCAAAATTTGAGAAATGTTGAGTGTCTTTTTACAGAATT
Source organism: Pemphigus obesinymphae (assembly GCA_025469235.1). NCBI lineage: Eukaryota > Metazoa > Arthropoda > Insecta > Hemiptera > Aphididae > Pemphigus > Pemphigus obesinymphae. Next base: position 17,700 of record JAIPRL010001761.1, on the reverse strand, counting down.
TATATTGTGTAACGACAAAAAACAGAAAAATTGATATGTGACTGCGCATTATTATGGTACAACAGTCAACAATAGGTTTGTAATCAAACTATGAAATATTATATAATTATTATGACACCATCTTACTATCTAATGAAATTGAAAAGAAAAGGCGGCTACCTCCTCTGGTAAAATTTGGAGAGGTCATTGATATTTTGGAAATTAATTTATAAAATTTTTATCTATTATTTTATATACATTTGTGATTTATAGCAATAATTATACGAACATTTCACCAGCCCCCCCCCCCATTTATCAAATAAAAAATTTTCCAATGCCAATATTTAATAGGTACTCAATTAGTGCAAATTTGTGCGACCAAATTATAAATTTGTGTGTCACTCCAACCTCCGAAATAATCATTTTATGTAAATTTTACCATATTTCGCCAGCTTCCCCCCCCCCATTCCTTAAAAATCACAATTTTTTGAAATTATTCTTTTACCGATATTTAGTGTACAATTAGTGAGAATTTATGCGACCAAATTGAAAATGAGTGCGACACTTCGATCCGCATAAATCATTTTATGAAAATTATACCATTTCGCCAGCCCCCCTTGTTCTCATACATTTAAAATCATTTACCATTTCGTCAGCCTCTTCCTCATTCCACGAATGAATGCAAATACATTTGTGCTATTACTATAATATACATATACGAATTATTTAATTATAATATATATAATGTTGTAGATATGAGGTAGTCTTTACGAGTAGGTAGTTTATTATTTTTATCATTTGTGGGCCAATGGAATACATTACATGCAGTGGTTGAATTTTATTCATTTTATACCTTTATACCAAATAATTGAAACGTTTAATTTTTTTTTATGGTACAAAATTTTTCTTCATACAATTAATTTTGCTAATAGTATTCACCGGACACCGGCTAAAACATGATTAAAAAGAACAAATAAAAAGTCTACCGTTTTTTTTTTTTTTTAATGCAATAAATACAAAAAAGCTGTTTTATCAACTCAATATTTCTGTTTTGAATTCAAAAGAAATCTTTTTCTGCATATTTTTATTTTTATACAAAAACAATATTTTTGGTATATTATCACCAACTTTATTAACATCATCTCTGATTTACTATTTTCCATACATTTTTCTTACATATGCCATATCGTCGTTAATTTGATTGGACATTTTCGAAAAATAATAATAAAATAGATAGGTACTCCAACATATTAATTTCCTAAGTACGATAATAATAATAATACTGAGGATATACATTCTGGAAACCTATATAATATTATATACTACCTACCTATATATTATACCTATATCACATAATTATAACAATTTATATTGAAAAAAATTAATAGTACCATCATCCGAAAATAAAATACCTGCAACGTGTTGACATAAAATACTTCAATGAATAACGTTTTTAAGCCCTGGGTATACTTGCTTATGAAATGTAATACCATCATTATCTTTTTTTTGCTTTTGACATCTTGAACATACTAACAAAATAACAACTTTCCATGACGGATCAGTGGATCAAATTAATGAGGAGACTAAATATAGCAGTTAGCACAGTTGTATAGAAAATTCAAATTAAAAATTACAAAATTTATTCAAATAATGAATTTTATGCGGGAAAACAAGATCATATCATATTAGATTATTTTTATCATTTAACTGCTATCCAGTGGTATTGAAAGTTGTTGTTAATGGGGTTTAATGGTGTCGAATATTGATGCATTTTATTGTACAGACATACATACATAATGCCATCTCTATAGTTTTATTACTCTATGTGCGGACCTGCTTGGTGCGCACCAGCTTAGTACCCGTGGTGTAAACTAGGCCGCGCGACTCGCACCTTAACGTTGAGAACCCCTTCTTATCAGGAAAAAAATAACCAGTTTTCGTTCTCTCAAATATTTAATAATAATAATATTCTGTGGTTATATTATGCATCACTGAGTCCATTTTAGAAGTTATGATTTTACAATATTTTAATCGATATTATAGGTAATAAATAATTTATTAAATGAAAGAAAACTCATTATTAACTATTGACTAACTTTTAATGAATTTAATGACATTTTTGTTTTATTAAAATTTATTTAATAATATTTACGACAGGTAATAAAATAAAATATTTACAATTCAAATAAATATTGATATCTTATCAGTTGGTTCCACTTTTTTTTTCACCGAAGTCGCGTGCATTTTGTTTTCTTTCTATTTCGTTTGGAGTATTGAACCATTTAGACATTTCGTCGGAATTGTTTACTGCCACAACTAATTAATTTTTTTTTGGACTTCAATCGACAAACAGATCATGGTAAGAGTTATTTAATGTAATTATATTATAGTAATTGAAATAAAATAAGAATAATTAGTCTTGCCTTTTCATAAAACTTCCGTATGGCATATTTCTAACCTACGATTAATCTCACCACATACTCGTAGTTTTTATCCTGGACGCTTTCCAGATTGATATCTATCGAAAAAACCAAACTATCGTTTTGTACATTTTTTATACAATACTCGATCAAATAATTGTATTATATTTATTTTAATTATTAAAATATTCAGATTTAACTTTTATTTCAACAATTAATTTATTTCTGCACACATTTTGTATATTTTAATTTGTTCGCTTGGTTATATTTCTGTCATTTATTCCTTAATATTTACTTTCTTATTTTTGTATGTACATCATGTTTTTGGTCAGTATACTGTAGATATTTTATGAATGTTTTAGTACAACCGATACAAAAGGTTTTATTATTTTAGATTACAAAGTGAAGCGTCCAGCCCAAAAATGTTTATTATTTTGACCAGTAAATGGACTATTAGGTATTCAACCTTAATTTACATAGCAAAGTATCCATGTTAATAAACTCTTGTTACCTTTATTGATCTAAGAATCTTTATGTAAGTAGGTATCCATTGATAATTCTAATTGATTTGTGAAGGAATGCCTGTATTATATCACATAATAACATTTTTGGCAATTTTAGCTAAATACTTCATAATGAATCTTGCATAGGTAGGTAGATACTGATATTTTACATGAATGGATATTAAGGGGACGTAATCCCGAAGAAGCAAATATTTTCAAATAGGTTTTGTTTAGTTTTATTGAAATTATTTTAATGATGAATCTTACGTAGGTACTGATATTTTGAATGAATGGTTATTGAGGGACATAATTCTGAAAAAATAATTACCTATTTTGAAATAGATAGGTTTTGCTTAGTTTTATTGAGATTAATTTAATGATGAATCTTACGTACTGATAATTTAAATGAATGAATATTAAGGACGTAATTCTGAAGAAGTAAATATTTCAATTTGGTTATTGTAATACAATAAATTTATTTAGCATATTATATACATACTGTTATATTTGTTTGATATTATTTTTGTTTAGCCACAAGAAATTAAAGAAATTAAAGATTTCCTCCTGAAGGCCAGAAGGAAGGATGCCAGATGTAATTATCTTTTCTAAATAATCTGCAGAAAATTATTTTTAAATATTATTATGCAAAAATATATATTTTATTTATACTATTTTATTTTATTAGCTGTCAAAATTAAGAAGAACATTGAAAATGTCAAATTCAAAGTTCGCTGTTCTCGATTCCTTTATACCCTAGTAATCAGAGACAAGGAAAAGGCAGAGAAACTTAAACAATCATTGCCACCTGGTAAAATTAAATATAATGCAATTTAAAGAATATAAAACTTATTTAGTTATTTGTTACAGGTCTTCAAGTAAAGGAGATCAAATGTAAAAAGCTGAACACTGATAATAAAGAGAAAAAGTAATAAGGTTGCTGTGAATTGATGTTTATGTAAAATATAATTAATTTTATTATTTGTAAATTGTTTATCTTTTTCTTTAAAATTTCTAGAATTTTTCATAGCTTATTTGAAGAAGTATTACATGGGTAATTTAGCATGCTTTCAATATAGGCTTCATGAAAATTGAATTACCTACCTACCTATTTTAAATGCTTTTTTAATTATTTATAAATTTATTTTATCTAACTCAAGAAAGCAAAAAAAAAAAAAAACAATACAACTTTTTTAGTTAGTAATTAAAGAACGCTCCTATTATTTTATTTTATGTGCCTCGTGGCTCGCACTATAACAAGTATATGATTGGATATCGTATAAATATTAAGTTTATTTTGAAAAGATACTGTAAATTTCTATTTTGGAAAAAATTTTAAACATTGGCAATATATATTATTATTAATTAGTTACAAGAATGTCTGACTTCAGTATTTTTTGATCAACCCTTCTCAGTACCTACTACAATAATATGATCAAAGTTCTTTAAGTACCTGTATTATCAATTATTAAATTTTAACAGTGTGTTCAAATATTAGTTATAAAACTAAGAATTATAATTTAAATAAAAATTATAATTTTAATTATTATGTTTATAGTTAATAAACTATACTATGATTACCAATAAAATGGTTCTGATGTAAATTTAATGGTTACCTCATAGGCAGATACAATGAAAATGAAAATACATAATATAATTTACAAAATTATTTGACAGTAGTCATAATAAAAATTCAGTTTACAGTTAGTTTTACTTTAACAAAAAGTTTTGTAGAATATTTCTTATAGGTATTTTATTAATAAGTCTGTTTAATGAAAAATATAACAAAACATTAATCTTGTATAAAATATTGCCTTAAAAATAAGGTTTCTTTTTTTTTTTTATAGCTTTAATATTATTTAAACAATATTTAATAAATATAATTCTTTATTGCCTATAAATTTGAATGTTTAGTCAATCCCAACTTAGATTATTTGTGCGCGAATGACCAAATTATTATTTTTTTTTTTGTAGGATTTTAGTAAGATTGTCTGTTAGGCATTGCACACAGACTCACTCAGTCATTGTGTCTACTGATACACTAAATAAATGCAAATATGCCAGTAGAATATAATATGAAAAAGTTGGACCACTGTTGTAATAATGATGTACTGCTCATTGACAACATACACTGTGTGCGACTACAAGTTATCTAAGTTTTATAGTTTTTATATAAATTATTTTTTGAATATTTTAATTTTACTATACTGGTTATTATATATATAATAATATATATATAATAAATTATATATAGCAAATAATAAAATGCATTACCTTGTAAAAATCTAATCTAAATGAAAGAGAGTGGAATAGACAACTAACTAAATTTAAGGAGTGTCCACATCACCGTTTTTTTTCATCAAAAATACAATGCACAATCCAATAACAATTTTAAAAATGTATGTAAATTCTTCATTACTATCTCGAGGGAACGATCGAGTAACATTTAAAATATTTATATTATAATAACAATTACTTAAGTTTCCAAAATTTTAAACACGTGCCTAGGTATCTAATTAACTGAAAATTATTTTTTAAAGTGACTCGATCATTAACTCTTGCATGTTTTAGAGAATTTGAGTTTTTTTTACAAAATTAAAATTAATGTACATGTTGCAATGTTCTGATGGAATTACAAATAAGAATCTTCTATTTTTGTTAAAATATACATTCTTTATGGTTGCGAAATAGATCATATGTATGTTGGGTGAGTAATAGCTCTCGGTATACTTTTGATAAGGGTTACAATTTTACTATAACAAATGATTATGTATTACTCACGTCTGACATGAAACTATAAAATTGAAGAATAAAAAGGTTGCCTAGTATTCCTTAGAATCATGTGGTCTGGAGATCCCTTAAAGTTAATTTATTGGAAAAGGAGGTAGCATATTATATTATTTTAATATGTCAACATTAAATATATAAAATAAGTTCAAATTAGTAATTCAATAAGTAAAAAATTTAATTTCCAGTAAAATTGTTAAATATACAAAACTATTTTAATTTACATAAATAAAGAATACAAGATAATTATATTAATATATTATACATAAATATTTGAATAAAAAAAAAGCAATACAATAAAAAAAATAATAATAATTATACATTGTAAAATTAATCATCAGAGCAGAAGTTTTATAAAATAGTGTCAATGGAGTCTAAACTTAATCATAAATAAATGGACAATTATAAATACTTCTAGATTGTCGATGTTCTAACTATTATTTTAAAAATACATTACATTTGGCTTTAGATATTTGATAAGATTATAAATACTACCTACTATTTGTAAGAATTAGGATTTTTTGGATTGAACTTGACATATAATTTCTCTCTAGAAAATAATTTAATACCTAATTGTAGTTTATCCAATTCTTTTTCTAGGTGTTTACGTTTTTCTTTCATCTTGAATGAATCTGAACTCACTGGCAACATATTCAACTGCGTTATTAGGAGATTATAATCTACATCAATAGAAATTATTACATAAAATATGTTTATTTAATGTAAATGATTTAGAGTTGAACCTTTTTGTATTTTAGTGAGATGGTCTAGGCGCTCAGGATCTGGTAATCGTATATGACCTCTAGGACAAGCTGGATCGTCAAGACCTAATTCACGTCTAATTGCCAATTTCTTTTGTATTTCCTTTTTATTTTTTTCTTTTAAAACTTTCTGATTTTGCAGATACCTAATAGTATTAATAAAATAATACAGGTATTTAATAAAAAAAAAAAAAAAAAAAAATAGGGATTTGTGATTAAACATACTTTGGTATTTCTCCAGGTTGATGATGACTTATTATGTTTTTTTTTAATTCTACTGTATTTGGCTGTTTTTTCTTGGAATTATCATCTAGATGTATAAATTTCAAATTCTTCCTAGATTCAAAACACTCGGATTCGGAATTCCTAGTTTGCACAGCAATGGTGTTCATATTATTAATCTGAATGGCTTTGGCTATATCTGAATTTCTCGATTTTGGATATTTGATTATACTATCTTTTAATACGTTTTCCTCGTTATAAGGGTTTACTGTTTGTGTAGCTATAATAAAAATTATAATTATAATTATTATCGATCTTCAAAATACTTTTTATGTTTTACAAAAAGTTTTAATTAAATATAGTTTACATGTAAATTCTTATAAATCCAAAATTACAAAAATAATCTTTATTATATTACTAGAGTCACCAACTAGTTTCCATGAAGGTTTATTTTAAAAATAATTTTCTGTGATCCAAAACATTGCAATAATTGTCTACCAAAATTTCATAAGTTATTAATTAATTAAATAATAATTAATTAAAAATAAAAATTAAGTAATTAAATAAAAACAGTTTCCTGTTTAAAGTTTGTGGGGACAATGAACGCGATCCTCAAAAAACAGGATAATCCTGCAAAAAACGTAATTATATGGTATCTCTAGTATTGGTAATATAATAAAAAGTGTATGGTAATGGAGACAGTGTTAGACTATAGCGATGTTACGATGTGCAATCAGTCTCCGCCACATGAAATTTATAAAAATGAATATAAGAATTTATTTACACAACATAAGGATCCGTAAAATATGTGTCCACTGTTCGCCAGTTAGTAACCCCTGTTATATTGTAATATTTCAGTTACAAGTATTCAAGTGTTTTTTAATGTTTAATAGTTCTTAATTATCAATTAATGTACAAATTCTAATTTAGAAATTAAGCACCATGGATGTTTTTTTTAATCAAGTGTCCTTTTCTTTGGACCAAATATTTTTATGTTATAGACTAGTGTTTGATATATACAGCAAAATAAAAATTAGTGAAAAAGTAAAGTTAAAAACTATGAAATTGTTAAAGGAAATACTGAGTTTTATTTTATTATGTTACAAATAAGACAAACACAGATGTTATATTACTGTAGAGTGTAGACAAAATGTCCACACTTAATACTTTAAATAATCATAATTTGTTTGTTAACTCTGGCTTAGATACGTCTAATCTTAGGCAGTAGCCGATTTTTGTTCAGATTATATCAGACTGTACACACTATTAAATCGGCAGTCTGTCAATAAAGTTTTATTATTTACTATAACTTCACAGATTAAGGGACAAATAGATGATAATGAAAATTTTTTTTATTTTTAAGTGTGAAAAATTGTAATTCCCGACAAAATTATTGTGTGTTATTAATTTATTTTCTGATATATTTGGATACTTTGCTTTGATTAATATCTAAAATTTAATTTTAATTCTATAATTATCAGAAACGGATTAAAATTTTTTTGCTTCTTCTTTTAAATTAAAATTAAAACTTAATGTATCAATTGAATGTAACAAATTTTGTATCCAATCATATATCTCTATACTAATTTCTAAAATAAAAATACTAGTCGCTAGCACAAAAACTAGCATGTAGTGTGACCATCCCAATCCTAGCGCAAAATTCTGTATGAGAATGACATTATATACAAATTGGTGTGCATTTTCAAAACAACACTATTAGTATAAACACATTATTATAATATAATACGTACAAACATAAAAACTAAACTTAGTTATAAAATATAAATATACACATGTACAAGCAAAATGACACTATATACTCGCCTACTACTTATGGACTGAAACCATGAAAATATAAAACAATATAATACTCAATGTGTCACTCCCCACAGAATGCACTACCTGCGACAATATACAGTTTGTAAAGGTCAAGAATACGTTAATTTCATATATTTCAAAATTTGCAATAGTGATACATGCACGTCAGGCGCCACATGTTGAGAACATTTGGCTGTGGCGGGATGTGGCTTGTAGTACGGCGACAGTCATACGCATTGGTTGAATTGGAAAAAAAAATAAGGACGGATTCTGAGCTTAGTTAAAAAATCTGCGTTCCAGGACATATCGTTAAAGAAAAAGAAAGACGTGGGGACCCCCTATCCAAAGTTTCTTAAAAAGGGGACATTTTTAAAAACATTTTAGATTATTATATAGCATAGAAAAATCCAACATTTTTTTTTACATCATTGTTGGGGGGTTACATATTTTCAAGATAGCATAGTTTAAGCATTCCTCTTTTAAAATGAATTTTCCTTTTAAATGAATAATCGAGGGAGTTGTAAATGTACACCGAAATGAAGTTTATCGGTGTCGCATCGATTTCGCCATCCCTTTAGGCTTTACCCATTCACAGATAATAAAGATTATTCATTACCTATATATTATACGCCAATATGATTTAATAAGATCAACTATTCAACATTTTATATCATGTTTTTTTATCTAAAACTTATTATGTGATAAGGACAAGAAACATTTATTTTCGTAATTTCACGATTTTTCCAAAAAAAAATTTGAATTTTTGAAAATGTCAAATACAAATTAAAACAAACACTGCGTCCCTTGCGTTCCCTGATAAATAAATTAAGGGATGCGCTATTAAACGTGAAAAAAATGAAAATTAGCTCCGTCCCCTTGCGTCCCTCCCCAAATCCACCACTGTTTTTATCTTTATCTTTATCTTTTATCTCTATCTATTTACGAGTGTTTTGAATTATTTTCTCTTCTATGCCCCGAATTCAAATCGAATTACGTAGTAGTACATTTTTTCATGACATTTAAAAAATATAAACTACGCGAGAATAGAAAAATATATCATTAAGTACCTACACCTATATACATAGTGTACATTATATATAGAAATATATATTGCGCAGTGACATAATATAATCACCGTGAAAGTATTATTGTAAGACGCAGTTCAATAACTACAGGTGTAACATTAGGTTTCGTTTTGATAACGTACGTTTTATAGGGTCAGAATCGTGATGAAACTTTGACATGGAAGATAAATGAGAAACTTAAAGGTTGAAATCTACGTCTGATCTAAGAATAATAAATTGTGCCCACACCGTAATCATGAATGAATTTGGCTGGCTTATGACACAAATACTATAGGGTTAGTTATCATTTACGTAATCATTTAATAATTAACAATAATTAGTACTTACACATTGTATTATTGAATGATTTAATGTTCACTGAACTTACCTGAAAAATCAATATTTCCATTAATATTTAATTTTATATATATTATGTATTTATATTTAAATATTTTAATAGATGATATTTATACAATATTACTGTAAGTAATTCATGTGTTTCGCAAACCTTATTCCATTCGAATGAAATACATACTTAAATTATACGAGACTAATATTATTTTAGTGTCCTAACTCCCCCTCCCCCCTCGAAATCGTAATTGAAAGACCTTTTTTTTTCTCATCAATATAGGCCAATCCCTCCAGAAATTTATTTGTGGCTTAGCCACTGCTGCCCCACTGATAAAAATCATATTTAACGTAAAAAAAAAAAAAAAAAAACATTATTATATATAATATTATTTTATAATAATATAAAACTAAAAAATACTAAGTACCAACATTTTATAATTATGTAGTATACCTATGATACGGAACTCTATACTCAAAATCGATTTATACATTTAGTATAATATCCATTAGGTACCTGCAGTATCATACCCGATGAACAAAATGTTTACACCCCTATACATGCCGCCTTTCTTCATTTTTAATTCACATGATATACCCATTCTATTCATTGTAGAACTCACTACAGTGGCTTGCTCAGAATTTTAAAATAGGGGGGGGGGATATTTTCCCAAAAATTTATAAATCGCTATCAGAAAAAAAAAAAAGGTCATTTGTGTTAATTTGACTATGAATTCAATACAATCCAATAATTATTCATTTGCCGTATTATTTTCTGCGTTCGTTCATACACAATTATAATTTATTTTACTTAGGAATATAGTATAAAATTAATCTATAATCAAAGAATTTTATTATATAAAATATTATTATATTACGTTATAAAAAAATTAAAACAAAATCAGATTATTTTGTTTATGTTGAAATCCATAGAATAATAAAGGTCGTTGGGTGTCAGTAGGATAAGAAGCATCTTATTGGATAGGATACTCTTGGTTAATGTATTGCAACATCGATAAAACGATTCTGAGCGGAGCTTCGGTGGTAATATTCATAAATTTCGATTTAACAAAATCGTATTTTAGCAGTTTTTACATCATTTTTCGGTAGTTTTTCATGCCGCGGTTATCGAAAATGTCAAAAGATGGAAAAAATGGCCTCTTTAAAGTATAAACCCGATGAAATTTTCTATACTGGAAAATGGGATCACATGTACAGATTGGTTCATGTCTTCTGGTCGAAAAGTTGTACACAGAAAAAAAAATAAACATCATTGTAAAATCGCTTTGCTCAGAATCTAAAAATACCATTGAGGGATATGACACCCTCATCCCTTCCCGTGAGCACGACCCTGACTTATTACGTACATATATTTCGATCAAATTTAATTCGAATGTGATAATTTTTTCGGCCGTCGTGTATGTAATCAGTTTGATATAATTAAATTCTTAACTTATTAGATTAAAGTCAACAAATATTGTATACCTACATGGAAATAAAGCATTGCGAACGATATATACTTACTGTGTATTTGACACGAATTCGAGCAAATATTATATAGATGAATTATTAAACATATATATATATATTTATAAAATAATATAAGATGGATAAAAATAAATTTTGACTTAAAATATTTGGGTTTTGAAAATCAAAATCAAGATTTTTTAATTTTTATAATCAATCTCAAAATTATTTGAATTTTGAATTTTGTATTAAGGATTTCTAAAGTCATTAGATGGATTATATATTATACGTCATATAATATTAATTTTATTATTTACTTTTGATTTTATTTATATCCCGACTACTATATGAAAACATTAAAAGAAATAAATAAACACATAATATAATTTATATACTTAACCTCATACCCAAAGTACATTATATTGCAATTATTATATTATATAATGTATAATATGTTATGTATTGTATATACTATATAGAATATAGATGATATAATGCATAGATGATGATATACACGAAATATTATATTATACTTTCAAGGATATTTTAGTCATGCGTTATTTTTTAAATCTTGAAGTTAAATAGTGCATTTAAAATAAAAGCCTTCGAATTATATGTATACACATATAATTTAAGTAGAAACATAAAATAGTAATTTTGCAAAAGACTAAATGAAAGAATTACCATATTTAACGAACTACGACGTCCAACATTTTAAATAACATTCGATTACCGTAACTAATTATTATTTCAGATGCGTTTTCCAATGCACATTATCAGCATCTTGTGAGATGGACTTCTATACCAGGTGGTTTTATTTTTCTACAAAATCATTTATTTTCTATATTTCGTTCAATTTGTTTGTATATGAATATAATTTTTAATAAAATTTCGATAAAATATCTGAGGGGGCTGTTACTGCTGTTCTCCCAGTTAACGCCTATGTTGTTTTGTTTATTTTTACATAATAATGAATACATTTCTATAAAATACATGGTTTTATCGTTACTAAAAGTTTATGTAATATTTTTACTCATTTTCCGATAAACTCGCATAAAAATAAATATCAAAATTATCTTAGTAGAAGCTTAATCAAGAAGGCAAGTAGTGGGTCAAAATGGTTTCCAGTCTTTATAATTCCGAAAATAAACATTTTACACAGTACGTCATATATTTCAAATTGTTTTTTTTTTTTTTACAATAATAGTATTATATATAGAATATACCGATCTCTGCACAAAATCGTTTTCATTTTTAATATATCTACTACCAGTATTCTACCCGACGAGCGAAAGGCTTCTACCCCTATACTTGTCACTTTATTTTACTATTTTAAATAAGTACTTGATAATATTTATATTTTTTTAATAGCGACCTATTATAGCTACACAAGATTATAATAATTATAATAATAATATAATATAATATAATATAATACAATATATTATATTATATTATATAATAATAATTTATTGGTTCTTCGAGCCAGATTTACATGGGTTTATTGTTGGTTCAATATATTCGATATTTATTGATTAAAAAGTCAAATAATATATATGTAAATTTAATAAAATAGGTATTGATATTAGAAACAAAAAATAGTAAATTGTTGTGATAAAAAAGTAATAATAATTAACTTATAGTAATGCATAATAATTGCTTCATATTAATTTTGGTAAAAATATTTTAAACACAAAAATTGACGGAGAAAATGAGATTGTTCGATGTATTTAAAGATTCGCAAGTATACCTACGTCATAAATATGACATTAAAGTTTTGAAGGCAAATTCCAATCGATAACCTTTTTTTTTACCGAAACTATGTGAATGTTACTCGCAAAATAAGAAATAAATATAGAAATTGATTTCTACATACGCCGGTCATTTATTTATTTCTTACGTGATTGCTGCAAAAACACATTATATATACGTAATATATCAATGTGTGTCAAGACGTTTAGTTCTCTCAAACAAATCAATAATAATATTTAATAATTGAAGAATGAGGATAAACCTGATAAACATGATACACACGATAGTAATATATAGTAATATAATTATAATAGGTATAAGTACTTTTACAAATTGATTACAAACTGCTTCACTTAAAACAGATATACCTCCGGTAACAACATCATTGTGACGTTTCAATACGTGTTTCAAGTCAATATTCTATATAATATATATCACTGTACTGCAGATTATTAATTATTTTCGAAAAATTTTTAAATATAATGTGTTGATTTTACTCACGTGCAATAATAAAATAATAATAATAATAATAATATTGTCGTAATTATTCTATTCATACGTGTATGCATATCCCAAGTTCCTAACCATAATAAAACTCATATGACCTAATACTTAATCTAAAACAAGTGATAGTCTTTTTTTTGTCCAAAACATTCCCCTATTCGGCCTCGCCAATATTCCATACATTTTTCAGGCTAGTATAGGTAATACATAGATATAATAATTTGTTCGATTTGGAATTTTCGAGACATCAAGAAATTGTCAAAAGTTGGGCGCGTGATGAGCAATTTAATAATTTTTGTTCTGTTCAGTTTTATATTTTTAAATTAATGTTATATTTCTGCGCTATAAACTCATATTAAATAAAATAGTTTTATTTTATATTAATTAAAAATTCCAAATTTGATTACCTAATTATATTCACTAACTTTCGATGACATTTTTAAGCTCAGCGAAATGCGAATATTTAGAGCAGACGGCTTACACAATATCATGGAAAATTATGAATTAAAATCTACTATCATTATTCATTGTAACATTATATAGGTTGATTTTCTAATACTTTTGACATTGCAGGCAAAAAAAAATTATATTCATACTATCACAAATTTTAAAATAAAGGAGTAAACGACCAAAAGTAGTTTAGTAAACGTTGTTTTTTTCTAAAATCAGATTTACAAAGTAGCTGTCTTTAATTTTTTTTTTTTTTTTTTTTACCATAAGATTGTATATTTTTTTATAAATAAAATGAATATTATTAGGTATATATATAATTTTAGTAAAATTTACGTGTAGATAAATGATTCAGTAGTTTTGCAGGTTACTTCGAACTTTTAAGCTTTCATAAAATTATTGCGTAATTACTTAGGTACTTTCTAATACGGTAATTGTTTTAGAATAAATATTTACTTTATAACTGTAAATTACAGTTATCCAAAACGTGAATTTATTTACGGTCAGCACACGCATTTGAAATTTGAAAATCCATGAAATTACCAGACATGCAAAATATTACATAGTTTTTAATTAGGTTTTTGACTATTTGGGGAACTAATTAGCAATTATTAGTTATAAAAAAGCCATCAAGATATAGATTATTGGATGGATGGCGGAAATTGGTCATCATTCCTTCAGTCCAAGAATAGAATAGTGCATATTATTATTTATTTAAATTTGAAAACAACTACTTTGCAAACTATTGCATTTGAAAAATAATTTTGAGCGAAGTTTGGTATAATATAAAAAAAAACATCGTTAATTATTACAAGATTACATTTTGATATTGTCACATTTATAAAACATTAATAAAAAAATTAAAAGGCCGTTTTTCTTTACGAATAAGAAAACTATGTGGAAATCGAAAAATGACCAACTTAGAACGAATTTACCGTCATAAAAGTTATTACCTCAAAACTCCTGCTTAATTCTTTCTACCCGAAAATGATAATATATTTAAATAATAAAAATGCTAATATATTTTATTAAAGTCTCTTCTTTTATTTGAGTAATAATATTACAGCATATTATAAACCTTACTTCGGAAAACACTGAACAAAAAGTTGTATAAGAGTCAAAAAATCCTCAGCGAACATTAACCAGAAATAGGAGAATAATTCGGATATATTTTTTTAATTTCAGAAAATCAACAAAAAAACCAATAACTCTTCCGGATTATTTTACAAGATTATCGACTTAAACGAGTAAACGACATTTTCAGGTTTGCTGGGTGTCAGAAACTCTGAAGATAAACTAATCTCAAAAACCTGCAGAAGTATTCCTATTTCTACATGATAGTTTTAAAGTAAAATTATGTAATCTAAAAATAAATATCTTAATGACTATATTTTATAAACATAAATAAATATTATAATATATGGATGACATTATCTGCAGGGTTCCGGAACTTTCAAAGAATTCTATAATATATCTTAAATAAATCTTGAATGTATATATATATATAATGTATATATCACTTAATATCTCAATCGGACGACCTTGAATTTAAATACGGTGTTTTTGTATAGCTAAGGAAGTATCAAAATATCATTTTTGGAGAAATTCCCAAATTTTAACTCTTACTGTGCACGCATACACTTTACAACATGCATATTGTTAAATGACAACCCATATTTTTGTTGAAAAATCATTTTGTAAATCCAAAATTGACAGAGTTTAAAATTGTATAAACATTTGTACTAATTCATTTATTTATGGATTTCGATAATTTTTTTTTATATAAAAGTGATAATAAATTTACATATTATGCAAACAAAAAGTAGGCACCCATTAACATTCTTTTTTGAATCATTATTTTATTGTATACATATCATTATAACTTTATATGTACATTATCTTATAAAATTGTCTCCATTTTGTACTAAATTCTTGTCTAATATTAAAATTACATTAGATCTTTCGTTATCAAATTGTATCTACAGACATTATCGAATAATTCACGTTCTATTTTAAGTCCTAAAATATCAATAAGTTTATCAAAACTCGAAAAATGTATCTATATGTTATATGTTAATAAAATCATGTTTAAAAATTATAAGCTTATGTACCTAAGTTCAAATTAAAATTTTTTAAATTCTTTATTAAAATATCTTAAGTAGGTACCTAAATAAAATAATAAATCGAAAAAGAATGTTGATCTAAAATGGAAGTCGAAAAAGGAGTTAATGCATAATATGTGAATTTATTATCATTTTTATAAAAAAAAATTATCGAAATCCATAAATAGGCAAATGACTTAGTACAAGTGTTTTAAAATTTTTGAAAAATCGGAAAAATATAATTTTTTTTAAACTTAAAATAACTGTAACTCGGTCAATTTTGGATTTAGAAAATAATATTTTGGACAAAAATAATTTAAAAAAATTCGGTTTATCCGATTCCAGTGTTTACATAAATTTGGGTTGTCATTTAAAAAAAAAAACAAGTTGTACTCCGCATGCGCGCACAGAAAGAGTTATTATTTGGACATTTCTCCAAAAACAATATTTTGATACATCATCCTTAGCTATGCCAAAAACGGCATTTAAATTAAAGGTCATCCGATTTTCAAGACATCGGAGACGGGACACACTGTATATATAGATAAATCGTATAAATAGCTGTAAACACAAATCTAGAATAATTATATTTTACGTAGGTATATATATTGTATAACGAAGAAATCTGATGTAAGCCACTCGAATTCCAATTGAGTAAATGGTTCATAACAAGATAATTGCAAAAGATAGTCATTATCATTCCGTTACGTTTTCTTTGGTGTTATTGTTTGTAATGAATAATACTTTCTAAAGTATCTGAATGTCAATAAAACATTTTTAGAAGAAAAGAAAAAAACCAATATTTAAATCGAATTATAGCGTACTATATATGTATATATTTGAACAACAACAAAAAAAAAATATATGAATTATATGTAAGTATATATATATTATATGCCTACACACACTATACTTATTATACAAGTATAGGTATATGCAGTGGTGGATTTGGGGAGGGACGCAGGGGGACGAAGCTACTCTTCATTTTTTTTGATGTTGAACAGCGTACCCCTTAATTTATTTACCGAGGAACGCAATGTTTGTTTTAATTTTTATTTAAAAGTTTTAAAAATTATAATTTATTTTTGGAAAAATGTTGAAATTACGAAAATGAATGTTTTTTGTCCTTATCGCATAATTGGTTTTAGATAAAGAACATGATATAAAATGTTGAATAGTTGATCTTATTAAATCATATTGGTATCATATAGGTCAGGGATGGGCAACTCAAAGTAACTCGAGGGCCAATTTTTGAAACTTGAAATGATCGCGGGCCAGATATAAAGTTGATTTTTTATTATTATGTGAAACAAATTCATTAATATATTTTATGCCTATGATATGAACTAATATCTCTATTCACGGTATGAAGATTTGGGAAAAGATAATAGATAAAAGTGTAAGAGGTGAGACAACTGTTACTAGAAATCAGTTTGGGTTTATGCCTGGGAGGTCAACAATGGAGCCAATATTTTGTGTGAGACAGATTGTAGAGAAGTACAGAGAAATCAAAAAGAAATTGTGTA
>JAIPRL010001760.1:0-70450 GCA_025469235.1 Pemphigus obesinymphae | reverse complement strand
AGACCACCAGCTGTTTTTCTGAGCGTTTCCAAATGATAAACTACGGGACAATATATTTTTTTCCCTTGAAAAAATATAATTTTTTTACGATTTACTACTGATAACACACTGATTACGAATTCGGATAGGGTTCATTAGTTTAAAAAAAAAAACTAAAATTGATAACCTGTAGAAAAAAAAAGGCTCTGGGGGGTGATATATCAACCACATCACCCCCCGTAAATACGCCACTGATCCCGAAATATTTATTACCCATGAAATCGCTCTCGGTGAGCTATGCTCAGTTCATTTTTCAACTTTCCGGTGTACCTATAATTAAGTATTAAATATTAATTATTATCCATATTCGTACACCGGTTAACGGTCGAATGTTAGGTACCTACCTGTAACGTTCGTGAATACCTGAAAAAAAAAAAAAAAAAATGATCAAATTCATCAATAATTATTTTTCCCAGTTGAAACGTTTTAAAAAACTCGACAAACAATCGAATGTATTTTGATGTATTTTACGATTAATTATTATTGGTTAAACGTCGAAATCATAATTTATAACACAAGTAGGTACCTAGTCAAGTTTATTTTACACCTATCTACTAT
Source organism: Pemphigus obesinymphae (assembly GCA_025469235.1). NCBI lineage: Eukaryota > Metazoa > Arthropoda > Insecta > Hemiptera > Aphididae > Pemphigus > Pemphigus obesinymphae. The sequence continues at coordinate 69,853 of JAIPRL010001760.1, read as the reverse complement.
TTTCCAGCACGATCTACGTATGTTGACGGATAATTTAAATCTATATTTTTTAATATTATAAAAATATTGAATAAACAATGATAATATTGTCATATTTCGTCCTATGGCGCGAGTGTAAAACGTTACGCTTTTTGTGAGTTGCAAGCGAACGACAGAACGACAGAATGGAAATTCTCGTATACACTTACGTATATAGGTATATGCATAAATAAATTGTGACGTTTTACGTTTTCGTGTGAAAATTTGAATGATTCGCGTGCAATACAAAATAAATTAGATACTCGTGTAAAAAGACGATGTACTCAATGATTTTTTACTCGAGAATTTTCTTTCGTTAATTATTATTTATCTACAATAATTTAATATGCGTGTATATAATTGATATACCACTTACATGATATATATATACCTTAGACATAATATATATATATACAATACATAGATAGCAGTAATATTTATATACGTAAATAGTTATTAAATTATAGGTAAAATGCATAAATTAATATAGGGTGACCATATAATACGTACTGTTTTATGCAGGATTGTCCTTAATTCTTTCAGCTTTGCTGCAGTGTCCCGTTGTCCTGACAAATTTCTTGCAGGACGCTTTTTGTCCCGTATATTTTCAAATATCAATTCCGCTTTTTGCCTTACCTACTGTCAGTTTATACGTTTTGAAATTTATTTTATAAAAAAAAATCGTGTTTTTTTTTTTGTTTTTTTTTTTTTTTTTTTTACCATATTTTTATAATATGACATTATTGGATAGAATATTAGAAACTATACTTTTTCATTGTATTTTTAGATTCTCGTTTTTACCATACTACTAATTCGTGTATAGATTTTCATATGTTTCTTTTATAATACCTCAAATTAATAAATTTAATTAGTTCTTCAAAAAAAAAAAAAAAAAATATGAAACATCAAATAGTGAAGACTTGTCAGAACAATTGTCATCAAAACGAATGAACAAAGTAGAGTACACGAATAAAGGATCTGAGAAAATTTAATAACTATTAATTTAATTTAATTATATTATTTTATGTGTTTTAAAATAACGTTTTTTGTGTTTAATTGTAATCTTTAATAATTTAAAAATTTTAATTTTTCAAAATTAAAAATCAACAAAAAAAAAAATAAAAAATAAAAAATATGATAAATATTAATTTAAAAATATTATGGTTATTATTTTTGTCCTGTTTCTTATTTTTTTTAAATATGGTCACCCTATATTAATATATACGTACACACATTCTATTCAAATGGGTAATATAACTTAATATCTATAATTTAAATTTTTATTGAACACGTCTTACAATTTATCGGATTTCTATATAAGCCATAAAGCCCTATTAATGTAAAATAGAGTTAATAATATTATATTTAATAATCAAATATACAATATATGTATTATAAAGTATTTATTTTTTGTCCATAATTGTATATATATAGATAGTTATTCGGATAAGTCAATATTTTTTATTTTATGGCTAGCGGTTTATAATATAATATTATTTCGATTGTCTACCAAAAAAAAAAACGATAAATTAAAATTTAATTCATTGTTATATGTTAAAATAGATTACAATGAATATTAATCAAATATTTTGGAATTTAAGTTATTATAAATATACTAAAATAAATCATCAATATTAATTAATAAAAAATAAATATGTAATATGAAAGTATGAAATACACATTATATATAGGTATTATAATTTTTATTTATAGATATTATTATTATTATTAAAATATTCAACTAATACTATATCAATACTATATAGGTATTATACCTAAATACATAATAATAATTAATTCAATTAAAAGTTAACAATTAATTAAATATGTATAATTTTAGAGCAAAACGATGAATGTACCTAATGTTTTACAATATTAGGTATAGGTAAAAAATTTTAAATTTAAATTGTTATATCTACAGGTATAATAATTTTTGAATTATGATCACAAGATTTACAATAATTGCAAGTTGTACAATAAAACTTGTCTTTCCAATTTGTCAACGCCACGTAATTATACGCATTATTATTATTTAACTAGATTTTTTTAATTTTTATATATGTAAGTCTACAAACACATATATAACAGCATCTCAAAATTTAATAAAAGCTTACATAATTCATAAAATACCTATGTATTTATAAAACATTCAAATTCAATACGTCCGCCATCCAGTAACTGTTATCCGATAGGACTTCGGTTTTTGAACTTGACAATAACGACCGCGTAAGAATGTCGCTGAAAAAAAAAAAAAATAATAATAAACCGAATTCAAACCGGAAAAATGTACACTGAATAATTGAATTTTCAGTATATAGGTATAAATATAAATATATATATATTTACATTAATATAATACTGTTAATATTTATTAATTATATCTATTCGTAGATTGATTTTTATTTTCATTTTCATTTTTTGGTTTTTCTCTATATACTATATATTATATACCTATCATCAAATCGTCACTTCCCTATGAACATCGTAGCGTATTATTATATTTATACCGGTGTTACTGGTAATTTTCGTAAAAACATGTCTATAGTCAGTTCCGAATGGAATTCCGCGTCAATATACACACAATACTCGTGTAATGAGTTGCTCGTAAAAATAAATAAATAAATAAATAAACGGCTGTTTCTCTCTGGGGCATAAAAAAAAACGGTAGGTAGTTAAATAAGTAGATAATAATATAAAGTGTTCGTATTTTCGTTGTCGGCTAATGTCGGAAAATGTTCGTAGCCCGTTTTCGCCAGCAAATTCGGCGCCGGTCGATCGGGACTGAACGGCATACAATATTATGTTTCGCTCGATTTTTCCTATGGTCCTTTTTTATACGCATTTTACGCGTCTGTTGTACGCGCCCGACCTTTTGATTTTCGTACATTTTCGTCCAACACGATAAATAATAAATATTATTATATTGCATACTATATGTACATAATGGTCTGAAAATATAATTGCCTTTCTCTAAATATGGGAAAGTGTAAATTTATGTGCTATTCAATGGTGAAAACCCCAATTTATCTTAAGTACTCCATTTCGGGATCAAATCTCGAATTAGCATTTAACTTCAAAGATCTCGGTGTAATGTTCGACTCTAAACTAAATTTCTCCTGCCGTACCGAAACGATTAAGAATAAAGCAACGCGCAACCTAGGATTTATTAAAAGAACGTGTCGATCATTTAATGATCCAACAGCTTTAAAAACACTATACTGCTCTCTCGTTCGTTCTAATCTCGACTATTGTCCTTTGGTTTGGATAAATAATACATCTAAACAGAATAACGCTATTGAGTCAGTACAAAATAATTTTCTTCGCTACATCTCTTTTAAATTTAATATTTTTAGGCCTATTCATGGGTCATACCATAATGTTCTAAATTATTTAAATTTATCTCCTCTTAATGACAGACGTTCGTTTTTCCTCTCCAAATATTCTTACGTAACTTAATATTAGGTTATACCGATTGTCCTGAACTCCTTTCTCTTATCCGATTAAAAATAAATTCTATCAATACCCGAGATCCTTAAACCCTTTTATCTCAAATGTATTCCAATAGGAATTATATTCTGAACTGTCCTGCCAATCTTTTAACGACTGCAAGTAATAAATTCATTTTTGATTATTATTAGTACCTAGTAGTCCTTAAATATTTTTTGTATATACAGCTGTTAATTCTATAGTACTTTTTAATATTGTATATTTTAATCTGTAGCATCTAGTTTCGGTCTTAGCTTTTAGTTTTAAACATAAATTTCACTTAAACTGTATAATTTGTAATGTATAATTTTCGTATTGTAATAGGACTTATTGTCCGTATATTTGAAATAAATAAATAATTAAATATATATATTATATAGTATAGTTGATCGACCTTTATATAGGTGTATATACGCATTTGAGATGTAAATTTAGCGTTCAACGAAAATCGATAACAGATTATTATTAATAACCCCGTCCGATGCTGCATTGCATAAAATACATAACACGGCGTATATATTATATTATTATACGTTATACGCGCGTACCTACACGATAATATACAATCCGAAATTGACTAATTACCAAAAGTATATAAGGAAAAAAAAAAAAGACATAAATATCGCACATTATGGTGTGAGCACATTAGCATTGAATGGCTACTATACACCGTTATTAATTCAATAAGAACCGCGTGTCGTATATTATTGTATAATGCCGTGTTAAAATCCATATTTCATACACCTATTTAGCGTCCCCGATGTACGAATGTGCATATTTGAACAGCGAGTGTCACACAAAATGCATTATTCAAATTTTTTTTCCCCTCTTCGTATTATAATAAGCCGTCAGTAAACCACGCGGTCGAACCCACGTGTTTTCGGCCCGCGAAGAAACGGCGTTTACAAAACGTGAACTGAGCGCGAGTGGGTGTTCATATTTCGAAAAACGAAAAGCGTTAAATTAACTGCCCATTTATATTATTATTAGGTATGTCATGACGACAAACACGACGGCCTACACTTTCAGTAACCGACCGTAAAACTTAATGTGATTTCATCGCGCCTTTCGTGGATTATGAAATAGCGAAATAGAATAATATGCAGGTCGTCAGTATGGCAACTATAGCTGTTGATGAGGTACACAATACTCGAGAGGCAAGTCTCGTGTAGGTATATTATTATGGTATACAGCGGAGTAGTGTAAAATATAAAACATCTCAAAGAGCACAAATCAATGTAACCACTGAGGGTAAAAAAATTATTTTAGTTTATAAAAGGATTATTTATGTTTTACGAAATTATTTGTCCAAATTACTTTTAAAAAAAAGGTGCATTTCGCTCATTGGGTGTCAGTAGGGGTGGATGCACTTCGCTACTGGGCAGGATACTCTTGGTGGATGTATTGCATTCAATAAAACGATTCTGAGCGTAGCTTCGGTATAGTATTATTCATAACTACTCTTAATATTAGTTATATACTCAGTACCAATACCTATGTTTAACATTACATCAAAGATCAAATATAGAAATAAATATGATCTTACGAAATGACGAAGAAATGAAAAATCTGGATTTGACGAAATCGTATTTTTGCCGTTTTTTCGTAATTTTTTGCTACTTTTTCCTTACGCATTAAAAAACTGTTGAGAAAATCGAAAAATTACCTGTTTAAAGTACCAACTAGATGAAATTTGTTACAGAAAACCATGTAAGCTTGTAAAGATCGGAGCACTCCTTCTGGTAGTAAATTCGTTTAATAGAGAAAAAAAAATAAACATTATTGTAAAACCACTAGCTCCCTCGCTACGCTCAGAATCTAAAATGACCATATATGGATATGTTTATGTTTATAGATTACTATAGAGATTTCGAAAGATTTTCAGAAATACCTGCAGTGAGATTTCCAAAGATTTCCAAACATTTTCTGAGATTTACAAAAAAAAAATAAAAAATATAGTTTCCGAAATGGTTTACCTCCTACATCCACTCTATTCCGGACCAGAAATACTCGCTCTTGATGGACCTATAAACGTCGCAGGCCCTCCTGATAATACAAGTAATATTTATAATATGTCTATTGTCTATATACTCGTAATAAATACATGAATTATATTGAAAAATGTTCACAGTAATATTGTATAGACAGTTATGTATTTATGTTATATATTTACACCGAGCTCCGCTCAAAATCGTTTTATAGAGTACAATATTTATCATTGCTTCAAAACTAAATATATTCACTGCCAGTATCCTACCCGAATTATTGGAGTGCTTCCGCCTAGCTGTCTCTAATTTTAACGCAATTTATGTAAAAAATTTATTTTGAAAAGTATACAGGTAAAATGCACGGCATTTATTATATTTTAACACATATAATATATAAATAATATGATATAAACATAGTCGCGTGAACGAGATTAATGATTTCTCAAAAATATTTATAAACGTCTGTAAGTATTGTGTAATTTTCTATTTTCTTAAAATTTGATCATACAGATAAAACAAAAATAGAATTTTTTATATGTCATATAGAATATGACATACAGGCATCCTGGAGCAATATTATATATGTCTCGTAAAATTATCTATATAATATTATGATGTGTTTGACATACAATTATTTCAATATTGTACACCTACTACGATCTATATATATATATATAAATATAGGTAATATAAAAAGAGCAGGCGAAAAAAATGACGCGATTAAAACTTTCCGGAGTTGTATTCATTGTTGTTCATTTTATATAAAATGTTTTCTCCAGTGAATTAATTCCGTATATAAGTATACAGTTTCACAATCCTGATACTCAACACTTTGGCTGTCGAAACCGTAGACATGTTCGAATTTCGCGTTAAAGTTTCGATCGAAATTCAATTGAAAATAATTCAAACATACTTATATATAGTTTAATAGTTATAAATATATACTTATACATATATATATATATATATATATATATATATATATGTATATAACAACCATCACATATAACGCGTATGGATAGATTTTAGATGACTTAATATACACGAAATCGAAATATGAGAAATAATATTAATAATAAATAAAAATGTATTTATTTATTTTCTTTAAATAAATACTGAACGGTCTGAACGGTATATTTTTTTGTGCAGTGTATTTTTTGCATTAATTGCTCGTTATTTTTTACTCGGTAATATATATTTGCACCCTTCTATATAATATATATATATACATTATATTCTCATGGAACATCGTAAAATAAAAAATGTAAAATTAAAAAATATATATCCAGTATAGGTAATATGGCGAGCGCCGTCGGGCGAACGATATTGACAAAACGTCTAACGACGGTGTAATTCCATTGCAGTAGTGTTTAAAAATAAAATGCGACGAACGTGATTATATACAAATGTGAAAACAATACGAGTATACGGGATAAATGGTGAAATGTTTATAAAAAGTCTATAATACCCACAGTTAAAAACATTAAAATCTGTACTAAATAGTTAGGTATATACATGGGAAATGTCAAAAATTGAAATAAACCAACTTAAATGCAGTCTTATAATATATATTTTGCTATCGTTACAGTTTAGTATATTATCATATTATAGTATTTCAATTATTATTTAATTTTTAAACTTTTCGATACTTCTACTCTTTATCTTGCCTGATAATAATATTTTTTCTTGTTATTCGTACTTACGCATATCATAAGGCATTTATACCAGGTCAATCAACCAATAGAATCAAAAAACAATAACAAACTGCAGATATGGTTCAAAAAAATATTTCATTTTTCGACAATAATACATGAGCTATGGTAAATTGTAAGTTGTAACATCCATAATGGGGAGTCTGAACTTTTATCCTCACACATACTCCTTTAAATTATAAAGATAAAAATATTTAGTTTTATAATCTATATTACATAATATATAGTGATTATAAATAGAAAATTTCATGTTTAGTTCAAATATCAAGACTCGATATAGTGTCTATATTCATTTTTTTTTTTCACAATTATAAAAATTTCGATTATAACCAAATAGGTTTTTTTTTTTTTTTTACAGTTTTTACATAACTTTTTCGTAGTTTTTTCTTACACATTTATCGAAAAAGTTGTAGAATTACCTCTTCGAAATATTCGATAAAATTTGTTACCGGGAACTGGTTACATACGCAACCATTTGAACGTACATTGCGCCAGCCCCGCCCATTCGGAAATATTAACTTTTTTTTTCACCATTAATTAGCACGTAATTTGCATGAATTTGCACGATTAAAATTAGAATTTGCACGGTATTAGTTTTTCGAGTATATCGAAAAATGTATGGACGGGGCTGGTGCAACATTGCGCCAGCCCCGCCCAATCGAAATTTTCATATATTTGAAATTTTTTTTGCGCCAATAATTAGCACGTAATTTGCATGAATTTGCACGGTATTAGTTTTTCCAGTATATCGAAAAATTTACAAATTTATGAAATTTTTTAGCGCTATTAATTAGCACATAACATGATTATATTATTAAAATTTGCACGATACCGATTTTACTGCTAAATCAATTTTTCCATTGGTACATTACATTAGACCCGTACAGGTCTAATACAATTTTAATTTTTTATATGTGCCGAAATTTAAGACCTCAGAACAGTTCGACTACAACCCACTATAGTATATTGTTACCCCGATGGTTTAGATATTTTGAAAGTTTCATAAATACTTCACCAGTGTATTAATTTTTATATGATTTAATTTAGAATTTGCACGATACTGATTTTACTACTATATAAATGTATCCATAATTACGCTTGGTGCATAGAAACAACGCCATGTAGCTCTAATAAAATAAAATGTTTAAATGTATCTAAATTTAGCACGTGATTCATATGAATTTCAATCGATAATATTATTTTAAATCAATATATTATTACATATATTAATTCTATACGCGTTAGGTAATTAATACAAAAGTACACATTTCAGATAAACCACTCACAAGTACATTAGTTATTACGTTAATACAGAGAGTGCAATAGTAGAAAAATATTATACCTACTAAAACATGTGAAAGTTATTCCAATAATAATTCTTCGAATTGTATTGCCTTCGAGGATTTATATTTTAGAAAAATTTTAATTTGAAAATATTAGGTACCTATTGTGTTTATCAAAATAAATTTTATGATTTCTACTACCTATGTTTCATTGAAACTTTTATTTAACGAATTCTAATATAACCCTATATGTACCAACCTTACGGATTCTGTCTTTCCCACTTCCCTTAAATATATGTCCGAATCATGTCAATCTATTATCTTGCATTTTGTCAACTATCTAAGCTACTATTCTATACTACCTTTTTTATAATAATAATTATACTCATTTCTTCATTCAAAAATCTTAAATATGTAGATAATAATAAAATATATTTGTAATGTTAACAAAACAGTAAGCCAAGGACTATTTTTATCCAACAGCTTTTAATCAATTTAAATCTATAGAGACATCATTATAATACAAAATCTATACTTATTGTTAAAATTCCATATTACCCAACTGATAATGTACCGAGTCATAGAGATCTTTATCTTTTTGTATCCCTTAGTATAGATTAACAATAATTAAAGTCGTATGATTATTTCATGTAGGTAGGTAAGTATGTACATAATATACATTACGAAAATTTCTTACTCGATAAAAGGTCAGACCATTTTTCTGTAGATACGACTTTCGAAATTCAAACTACTTTAGTCGGAGATCCGCATCGGAAAGAATATAATCTCAATGATTTCAACCGGTCGAAAAATGTAGAAAGACTCGTGCAGCATTGGTTTTTTTATAATCAATGCTGTTATTTTCTGTTTGATAACTCACCTTTTTCGTTTTCGGGACCTGGCGAGAATTCCTTATCCACGTGAGTCGTGAACTGCGACACTTTGGTCAGGGTGAAATGGTTGTTCAGTACGTTGTTCAGTTTGACCTGCTCGTAAGAAATACTCAATACCACCGAGACATCGTACCATTTACTATTATAGAAAGCACAATTGGCTTTTCGTAAACGACTCGTCGAATCAACGTGGAAATTCGACCATTCCAGACTCTTCGTCTTCAAACCCATCAGCTCTTTGGGTACTTTCGGGCCACATGTTGCCTGTAAACATAGGTACGTCAATAGTGTTAGTAAAGAAATGTTCACAACAAATCATCCCAGCGATAGATCCTGTACGCTCCACGTCATTTGACCCATTAAATATCCACTTTCCAAAATACTGGGAAAATATTTAAAATTAATAGGTAACCAAAAGTACATAATATAGTATAATATAATGGCTTCTAAATAATTAAGAATATTTGAGGAGGAAAAAGCGAAGGTAAAGTTAAAATTGTAAGATATGTTGTCATTGAATGAAATTTGCTGGATATTATTTACTATATATGATCAATAAGTAACGTGCCACCCTGACTGCACTGACCTGGTCCAAGAGTTTGGTCAATGCTTCGTGATTAGCGATGACCACCGCTTCGTAACTCTCTTCGAGACTCTTGTGTTCAGTCGGCTGAGTGTTCCTGATGCTGTCTTCGGCTCCAAACTGAATATACGGTTGAAGATAACCGGTATTTTTACATGAATAAATGTTAATACAAGATATTACAAAGGTTGACAAAAATATAAGTAATATACTATATTATACTAACGTCATCGCCGAATTGGATGGTCGGATATATTTCCGATTCAGTCTCGCTACCGCAGTACTGCATGGACGTGAGTCTAGCCATTTCCGGTGAACTGTGATCGCATTCCGGAGCAGAAAAGTTTACTGGTTCGTAGGCCTCGTCGGACGCGCTGGAGTCGCACGCTTTCGATGCATCGGGATACCTCACTGCAATGACGTCCTGCAGAGAGGACTTCGAAGGTTGCTTTATAATGGCTGGTGGAAGACTTCTGGGTGGCGGCGGAGGTTTACTGGGTCGTGCTAGAAATTTTTCAAAAATATTGTACAAATTACGACTAGAAATTAGCGATGATAAGTTAAACGCGGATACAGAGTATCAATTTTTTTTTGGGAGAGGGGCATTTATTAATTTTGAACATATTTTAACTATTAAACTACATTTTAATTTATACTATAAAGTGTCCTAAGTCCTAGGATATATATTATATATAATTCATAGTATTTACTAATTAGTAATAAATAAAAACTGTTTTTTATTTTTTTGTTTAAAAGTCAGTACTTATACATTTTGAGACTTCATTAATTTCTGCAAACAACTTGAAAAAAATAAATAAATAGAAAATAGAGTTGTAATTTATATCAATTATTATTGTTAAATATTAATATAAAAATATGAAACACATGATTAAGTGTGAATGGATGAAGTGGAGAGAAGCGGCAGGTGTTTTGTGTGACAAAAGAATTCCTATTACATTAAAAGGTAAATTTTATAAGACAATGAGACTGGCAATGATATATGGAACAGAATGTTGGGCAATAGATGCGGGGTGGATCTACGAGGGAGAGGAAGGAAATTTCCCTCCCAAAAGTCATGAGAGGTTTTTATATAATGTACGTATTTATACATATTATAGGTTTGACTTTTTATTTTTTTTGCTTATTTTTATCAATTTTTGAAACCAAATTCCCTCCACCCCCTCCCCCCAAGAATAATAAATAATAATAATAATACAAATTTAATCCTATAATCTATTCAACGAGAGAACGCGCCGCGGTCCGACCAAAATCGATCCGGTTTCAAGTATCCCCGCGCATGCTCAGCTATAGTGTTTTCAGCGATCTAGGGTACAGCAGCTTAGCGGTCGCTCGGTGGTCAATCTGTATGTATAGAACCGACGCGTTCTCTCGTTGGGCAGAGAATAGATCTGCCACTGCAGTAGATAGGAAGATAAAATAGATAATGAGTATAGCAGAGATGAGAATGTTAAGGTGGATGAGTGGAGCAGTAGAAAGAACAAAATAAGGAATAAGTATATAAGAGGTAGTGTAGGAGTAGCTTCGATACTGGACAAAATGAGGTAGAATATATTAAGATGGCTCGGGCATGTATTAAGGAGGGAAGAGATTGGGGCAGTACGATTAGTAAAGGGAATTTATGAAGATAATTTATTAAGAAGGGGAGAGGAAGATAGAAAAAGAGGTGGGGGATGTGATGGTAAGTGATATGAGGAAGATGCGGGAGATAGAGTTAAGTGGAAATGTGTGGGTGGCCGACTCCAAATAGTTGGGAAAGAAGGCGTAAGAGAATAAAAAGATTAATTGAAAAAAGATCCCGAATTAAAAATTATAGATTAAACTCAAATTTTCTTTTAATTTTTACAAATCAATAAATTACTTTATTAACGTTTACACCTGAATACTTATAAAAACAAATTAATATTTAAAAGAGCAAGTCCAGTTAATCTTGATTCAGTTATTGTTGATCTGAGGTATTTTTAAATTTCCGCAATGATGTAGAAAATGTCCTTTCAGCATTTGAATATGGCTTATTGGTAGTTTTTAAAATACTCAACATTTTGTAAATCATTGGAAATATTTCTTCGTCACATTTTATAAGAATTTCTATTGTACTCAAAGACGTTACATTACTTATATTATATTGTTAAATTTATATATAATGTATACCCAATTATGTAAATTTTTGTACATTATTGTAGCTTTATGTAAAATCGAAATTTGAGAGAAATAGGTATAATATATGATTTATACCTACCTACAACATTTTTGGGGGAAGCATATGGCCCCTTTTTTATCCGTGCCTGAATGCACAGTGTAGAAATTAGCGTGTTATTAGTTAATGAACAGTGAAAACTATAGGCACATGAGCCAACAACAATGACGGTTTTACGTACATACGAATTACACAAACGGACACGAATAGAAAACAGAAGAGTCAATTTAATTTATGTAAATACAATTATCTATACATTTTCAAATAAACGCGTCGAGTTATTTTAGCTACTTCCCTATATAATATCATAAAAAACGAAAAAAGGATATTAAATTAACGTTACACAAAGTAGATAAAAACGAATTACCTACGAGTAACATAATTTAATCGGCGAATTGCGCCGTCGGTGGTTAGCCTTTAGTCTTTGCGGAATTTAGAAAGGTCATACACCACTGAAATGTTAAATTTTTTAACAGAAGTAAAAACGTTCCTATCGTTAATTTTATTAAAATGTTCAATAAAGTTTACGGTTTTTCTAAATTCTTACAAAAGAGATTATAATCATAAAATTATATTATTATGTACTATGTAGCCACGACCTTTAAAAATTACTGACATTTATAATATATATAGTTATATTAGGTATTATGTACCTCGACGTATAATAATTTGATATAAATACCTACGAGAGAATAAGTTTTGTTGTAAATGAAAAAAAATAAATGTATTTTTATTTTTATAGATACGTACGTGTACTTGATTTAACTCGAATGATTGAAAGTAGTAAAAATTATTATGTAGGTACATAAATTAAAATATATATGACAGCCAATAATACTATAATTTTTAATCTCTATATACTAATGTAGAGATTAAAAATTTTCTAAAGAGAAATACATTTTAGAAAAATGTAGGTAGGTAGGTAATAGCAGCTAGGGCCGCTACGAAGAAATATTAAGGAGGGGGATGTGCCTCCAAAATACAGACGAAATACGTCTTTGAAATGTAAAAAGCAGAAAAAAAAAGGTCATCAACTTTTTTCTAATTTTGCCGACCAATTTCTGAACAATTTATAGTTTGCCAACTAAATTTCAAAATACTCCTTGAAAACAAATAAATAAGAAAAAAAAGGTCATAAATTTTTTTTTGATTTTGCCAACTAAATGCAGAATAATATAGTTTATCAACTTTCTGTTTTTGCCGATTAGTCACCCCCCCCCCCCTAAGTCCGGTAAGGTGAAGTTTTGATCCGCAGATTAAATTGTCCCCGGATCAAATTGTCAACTTATTATAAAGGTAATATTTTGATCCATTGACTTTAAAATTCGAGGATCAAAAGTCCAATGCGGATCTAAATGTCACCATTATAGTAGGGTGATATTAAGATCCACTGGGGACATTTTGATCCCAAAAGGATCACAATGTCCCGACGGAAACAAAATATCACCGAGGGATCAAATGTCCCTAGGGGATCAAAATGTCCCCAGAAGACCAACACGTCTCCTCTTCGGATAAAAAAACATTTTTTTGATTTTGCCAACTTAATGCAGAATAATATAATTGATCAACTTTTTGTTTTTGCCGTCTGCTTTCTAGGGGTCACCCCCCACCGCCTTAAATCCTGTAAGGTGATATTTTGATCCGTTGACTTTAAAATTCGATGATCAAAAGTCCCATGTGGATCTAAATGTCACCTTTATAGTAGGGTGATATTGAGATCCACTGAGGACATTTTGATCCTAATAGGATCAAAATATCATCGGATCGAAATGTCCTTAGAGATTAAAAATGTCGCCCCGGATCAAAATGTTCTCAGAGGATCAAAAAATCTTCTCTTCAGATCAAATTGTCCATTTACCCCTAAATCCGGCCCTGGCCGGAATATAAATATAATTTGTAAAGGTCGGGTGATAACGAAGCGAGTGCATGAGCTGCGCCAAGTATACCTATAATAATTATTAAAAACCGGATGTGAATAATGAAAAAAATAAAAATAAACGGTGTACCAACCGGCATAATAGTTGGACAGCCCTTTGGCGGCCGTATCCTTTGCGGCGTACTGCATCCCCTCGGCGGCGTTGTGTATGATTTCCACGGCGGACTTGTTGATGTCCAGCGGATGAATGATCTCCAGCTTTGGCCTGGGCGACGGCTGCTGTTGCGGGCCGGACGTCACCGAGTCCCGGCTGGGTATGCGCAGGAACTTCTTGATCTTCAGGCCTACCTTGCCCGCCTTGCCGTACTTTTTCTTTTCGTAAACCGGCCGTTTGCTGACCAACGGCAGCGTGGACGGATCCCGCGCGACCGCTTCGCCCGCGCCCGTCAATTCGGTCGGCTGTTCCGGCCGGCCGTTCGTGCACTGCACGTTCAGCGACTGTTCCTTTTCGATCTGTTCGCAGTATTCGGCCAACAGTTTGCGGTTCGCGATGGTCACGTCGTTCGGCCTGAACTGATCCTCGTCGTCCGAAAACGAGCCTTGGACGCTGTGGCGGTGCCGGTACGTGTGTTCCGTGCACTTGGCCGAGGGCGGCGGCGGAGGCGGTTTCGGTGCTTGGCGTTTGATGCTCCTGGGACAATCGGGAGGGCTGTTACTGGATATCGAAGTCTTCTATATATTTATATACAAATAAAAAAATATGAATACCTTAGTATTTCCTTAACGTACACTTTTGTCATGATTTATACTTTAAAAATTATAAAATTAAAAACCATTAAATTGTCTTGAAAACTTTGTACGTACGGATAACGAATAGCTGTATAAATTAATATCACGATAAATGTTGACCGTGATCTATTGTCAGTGCCGTGTAGTAACTTAACTCAATTTACAAGTCACTGTAACGCAATTATTTTTTTGAGTAATGCAGTTGTAATTGCGATATTTATTATTTCAAGTAACTCAAATGCAATTAAATTACTATTTAATAGTAATTTGCATGAAGTAAAGTGATATTTTTGAATTTGTGACCTTGGGTTTACTTTAAACTCCTCCACACGATCGCTTTCCGACTATCATTCCTTGCCCCCCTTATGATTATACACCTGTCATGACTGTGTTAGGCATTTCTATTCTAGCCTTGCAAATCAGGCAAATCTTCTTTCTCTCTTCAAACTCTTATCCAATAAAATTGATTCCCCTTCTCTACTTTCAGTTATTAATTTCCGTGTCCCTTCACATCACACTCAATCTTGTGTTCCCTTTCAAATTCCTCACTTAATATCCAATTTCCTTATAAATGTCCCTATGGTGCGTCTTCCTCGCTCTGCGAACATTAATCCCGATTTCTCGCTTTTTTAATTAATTGTACATATGTTATTGTTCTATTTATATAATATTGTTATTTTAATTTTTTCGTTTATTGTAAAGATAATGCCATATCATATCTCATTGTAATAAAAAATTTTTTTGAATTGGACTTCGTCCGTTATGTAAATAAAATTACTGTAACGAAATTACGTAATTTAATTACAGTTATTAATGAGTAATTTCTTAAGTAATTTAATTATTTAAAAAAATACATTTTAACAATTGGAACGCGTTACTTGAAAACTGCTTTTAAAATAAAAATACTTAATATCAATAAATTTACTTATTAAAAATGTTCTATATTTCGATTTTTGTGTGCCAGAATTATTTTTTTAATTTGCTTAATGTGATAAATAAGAAAATAGAAAAGTTTGTTATAAATAAATACTTAAACTGACTTTACATTTGTTTCAATAAAATTAGGGCGTGACCTTTTCTCGGAAAATTAAGAGTATTAAAGATTTCCTTGTAATATTTCAATGTAAAACCTTCTAAAATGTATCCTTTAAAAATTGATTATTGATTTCACAGGTATTTTTTAAATTTAATAATTTAAATTTATGATTTTGCCTATGTCTATCAACTATATATGCAATCCACTGCATTTGATACGAAATTATGTTAATAAATAATATTAATTTTTGGTAGTAATATGTATACATATATATGTTACGGACGCAATCATGTACGTAATTCGTAAATTACCGAACAAAACACAACAAATTAAAAAGTAATCTTATAATTAAAAGTAATGCGTTACTTTTCAACTTTAAAAGTACAGTAATTTCATTATATGAACAATTTAGGCAACGAGTAATTTATTGTAATCACATTACTTTTAAAAAGTAATTTGCCACAATACAGCCACTATTAAACAACACTCAGATATACACTGACCTTTTTGGGGGGCGTCCTGGGCGGTGTCGTTGGTTCACGCAAAGGAGACGGATTGCTCTTATAGCTGTGGAGGAATGACGACCGGTTTACCAGTGTCGTGGTCGTCGGATCACCCGGCTCGTCAGAGTCCGCTTTTCCGTCGGGTTCTCCGGCCATTTCCCTGCTGGTTAACGACGACGAGTCCGGCGTGGGATCGACCGTGACGGGGGCGGTAGAAGGTACGGCGGGCTTCGGTGTTTCCGGTTTCTGGGCCAACTTGAGTTTGAAGTGCATGGTTCCCATTCGCGGTACGTTACTTCTCGTCTTGTACGGCGTCGAGCTGGCGGTGTCCGTGTCCGAGTCCTTAGCCTGTACCGAAACTTCGTTTTGCTCCGTGCGTTTTTCTTCGGCCGTTTTCGTCGTTTCCGGCGGATGCAGTCTGACTTTCGGGATTTCCTTGGTCGACGTCGGTTTCTCGTGCGCTTGTTCGTCCGGTTGCACTAGACTAGACCGTTTGATGTTCAAAAACTGCTCGTTAGAATTGGCCGTCAGCAGCGAGTTTCTGGTCAGGGTAGGTTTTTTACCCGTCTCCGCAGACTTGGTTCTCAGTTGAACGACGGCCGTGTTGTCTTCGTCGCAGTCTTTTTTCTCGACTTTTTGCGTCACCGCGGCGGCGGCTGCGGCTGCCGCCGCTGCTGCTGCTGCCGCGGCGGTGGCCGTTGCCGTCGCGATCTCTTTGTTCTTTAGGAAATTGAACACTAGCGATTTGGGCGGTTCGTCGGCGAACGACTGCACGACGACCAACGGCGGCGATGGTGACTTTTTGACGGGTTTCGCCGCCGCCACAATAGACTTGGGCTGTACGACAGCTTTCGGTTCGGGCAACATCAGTTTGCTGTTCATGTTCGTGTTGGCTTCGGTCAGTCTTCTCAGTTCTTCGTCGTCGCCGGACGACTCGACGATGTCCATCGAATGGGTATCGTCGTCCGACGAGTACTCCTCATCGGTCGAGTACTCTTCGCCTCCATATCCGATGACTTCCGACTCGACGTTCGAAAACGACACGTTCCTGGTCTTATCACACGAACCGTTCACCTTCAATATGCTCTGTGGAGGATAAGAAAAACAAACGATTTAATACATCTGATATTTATTCGTCGTGCGTGGTCAATCAACGTATAATGATATAGAATATGCATATTGCAATGGTTCCCAACTTGGAGGTAAAATGGAATTTTCTGAGGGACTAAAGACAAGGATTATATTTTGTGACATCGAGTCACAAAACAAGATTATTAACATAATCTAAAAAATTTATTTTATTAACAAAAGCAGAACCTAATGAATTATTTATTGGATAATAATTATTATTTTATATCAAGTGCTCGAGTTTTGAGTAGAAATTGCTTTGTTTCCGGAAGGGAAAAAACGGATAAGGAGAAAGAGTTACATGCCAAACGGATAATGTATTTATTTTTAAACTGGCATATCTTTTAGATTTCTTCCGAGAAATAAATACGCTTAACCTTAGCATGCGAGGGAATACGACTAATATTTTAACAGAAAAAGTCTTGAAAATACTGATCTCATTTGCTAAAACGTACAGGTGTGAAAATGGATTTTCGACAATAGTGACACAATGAAAACAAATGAAGCCGATTAAACTTGGAGCATGACTTAGAATGTCCATTGGCCGAAACTGCATCGAACTTTAAAATAATTGTTAGAACTAAGCATTATCAACCGTCTCATTAACTTACATTACTTCTCGATTTAATAAAAAAAGAGGTGTTTTCTTTGTTTGAATGATGGTTAATTAAATAAATTGTTTATTTCTCGTAATTTAAAGAAAAAATGCCATAGCTAATTTGTTGTTCAAACTAAACTTTTTGAGGGGTATTTATTTTCTAACTTTCTTTATTGTTAATAGCTTTAAAAAAAGTTTGGTAACCATTGTTATAGTGGGATTAAATGGAAAGAGAGGACGTGGAAGACTACAGATAGCATATGGATATAGAATATCAGACAATGGACCGGGAATACATTTCAATTGAATTCTTCCGGAAAGCATAGATATAGATTAGGCGTAATATTATAATAGCTAACGTACATTGAGAATATGATACAAATAAGAAAAAAATAAAAATAGATAGAATAAAAAAAATCCCAGAATTTTCTTATTGAAAAAAGCGTTTGTCCAATAATTTTTCTGAACATTGGAATTGATAGTAGATATAATTTTCTATTATCAAGCATAATTTTTACACCATCATCAGTGTTTCAATAATTGTTGACGCATTTGCACGAAACAAAATAGTGTGTGTATAGTATTTTATCGCATCAACGCATAAACAATGAATTATTTTTAAAACTGAATAGGTAAAAAGAACCGCAGCACAAATCTTCGAATGATTCGATATTGTTCTTGGAGACGAAGCTTTAAAGAAATGTTCTACAGTTTTTGATTAGTTTAGACATTTGAAAAATAGACAATTTCTTCATTTTATCCTGAATCTACATTTTTAAATGTCTACGTTTTCAAAATGTTATTGTAGTTAAAGACGCTATTCGATTGCATTTATTACACGTTCTGTATGGCTATATCCATAAACGGTGATATGATTTTACCAAGTTTAATGTTTGCGTGCTGTTTGAATATTCAATATATTGTGACATGATGCACGCATACTATTTGTTTTGTGCAGACATGATAGGAATTATGTGTTAACGAAACATTGCAGATGTTGTTTTACAATTATACTCGATAGACAGTAATAGTAAATTACATCTATTATCAATTCTAATATTTAAAAAAATATTATAAGACAAACATGTTTTTGTTTAAAAGAAAACTTTTTGAACCTATTATAATACTATGGCATATACATGCATTTGTCGATAGGTTAGATTGTCAAAAGATGTTTAAAGTTAGAAAACTCGTACGTTTTTCAAAAAAGTAAAAAGCAATTTACTTTTAAGTACCGATTACATTTTTCAGAATAGATTTTATAATACCTAATTAAATCATTTTAAAATAAACATACAGTTTTTATTAAAAGAATAATATAGGTAGGTAGGTACTTATGTAATATGTATCTACTATATATATTGCATGACTTATGAATTCAAATTGGTTTTTACATTTGATTTGTCAGATTTATGCTGGAAATTTTGAAAAAAGCGAGTTTTCGAAACTATATTACCTATTTTAGTTAAATTAATTAAAATCGAATACAATGATATATTACGCTGTTTTGATAAAGTATAAAACTAATTGTTTTATTTATATGAAATGTCATTGAAATTAACGATGAAAAATGTATACGGGTTGGGATAAATCTTTGTAGATTACTTTTTTTTAACATTTTAAAAACTGCAACAAAAACAAAATTTATAATAAGTATACAAAATAGCATGCACCAAACAACATCATATTGATACAATAAAATAACGATGAATTATTTAAATAAATATATATATATATATATATATAATTATGTCATGTATATATAGCACATTTTATTACGTATACAATTAAATTGAAATTAGTCAGTGTAACTGTGATAACAACAAAGTTTATATCGTCGTATACGTATATGTATATACATTATAGCGGTGCAACTAGTAGTGAAATAGGTCTATGTGCACAATTCTCTATAAGAAATAAATTAATATTTGTTCATTCAAAATATTATTATTTGATTATCATATGTTAAAATGATAAGAGTATAAAACATCTTTTCAAATATATGCACATATAATTATACGTGGTTTTATAATTTTAATATATTTTATACCTATATAGTATAATATTCATTATTCATGTGTATATATATATATATATATATTTACTTAAATTATTTATTTATAAATGTTTAACGTATATCTAATATAATTACATATTTCAAAAGAATATTTAATATTAGGTAGATATAAATAAGTATTTTTCTATAAAGTTTAAACTGAAATAATTTAGGTATATAATGATACGCAAGTGTACCTAATAGTATAATATGTCAATAAAAAATTATTATAAAAAGCATATTTTATTTTTAATAACTGATTATATTAAATTTTTTACTGTGAAAATGACAGACAAAAACATAGTATATTATATTATATCGTACATGCCCAACCCTGACTGCAAGTGCCTCTATATGTGTGCACAATCGAGTTGTGTTTTTTTTTTACCCAAAACGAGTTGTAGAAACATTTTAAAATATTATACAAAAAACAAAACGGTAATATTACCTTATGGTTATATTAATTCTCTATACATAGGTGAAATTTGATATAAAGTTGAAAGAAATCTCCTCCAAGTTGCATATATACTATTATTATTCTAATAATCAAAATAAACCTAGTTTGAGAGAGAATTACAAAAAAAACCGAACCTGAGCTGGAGATATTTCCGGCAGTGGTTTGTAGTCAATGTGTACTCGTTTGGGTTTTTCGGGATGCTCCTCTTTCGGACGAAAACAGTTGGAGCACAGTTCTTTCTTCCAAGCATTCTGTTTAAATCTCGGACACACATTTTCCGGCGACATGGCGTTTCAGTTACAGGTTCTAATGCGGACAGCTTTTCCAATCTGTTCATTTGTCATAATATCCTGCAAAAACGAAAATCAAATATAATATAGGTAAATTTATTAACATTTGTCATTTGCTTTTGTAAAGGCAACAATATATTTTGTTGTAATAATTTTAAGTAATAGCTATCGTTAATAAAATAAATACAATATTTCAATATATTATTATTTAGATATTAATTGTATCGAACGTGGTGTAATATATTACGTTAATTTATCTGTGTAAATGAAAAAAAAAATAAATAAAAAAAAATAACCATTACCAAAAAAACTCGAATAATATGAATATCTGCAATACATCCTCCTGCGTGCGACATAAACAACGTAAATATAACTGGTTTTTAAAATAAAAATATATATTAGTTTTCGTGTAGGTTTCTAAAATAATTTGTAATCCATAAAAGGCATAAAAAGGCATGGTAAAATTTTAAAGGTGAACTTATTTATTAACTTATTACATGTTAATGTTGAAAGGTACGGTACCTACCTATTTAATGGATCTTTTGGCATATTATTTTGACTATATATCTGTCTATACTTATAACGTAATTATGGTGTTATCTAATGAGTATAATATATTTTATAAGTCACAATCTTAAATTTAATGATAATGAACTATACGCAGGTACCTATAGTTAATACGAGTTTATTTTCATTTTTCCTTGTATATAAATATACCTATAATAGTTACTCGTACTATTATATTATGTGTTCACTTTCGGTCTATAATTGCAATAATATATTGGCTTATTATAAAATATGACATAAAAGAAGGTGGCGATAATGTTAAAAATATATATAATGAGATAACGTGAAATATACTTACAAGTGCAAAGACCGAAATAGAAAGGAAAATAATATTTCATTATAAACCACACAAAAAGATGATATAATCTGTGGAATTGTGTACATTATCATAAGAACAGAACATAATATTTTGTGTATACATATAAATCTCGACGGATGCATATTTTGATATACGATCTTAAAGTCTAACGTAGTGATTCTTTTTTTTTTTGATGACTTATGAATAACTTTATATTTATTGTCGAAAAAAACATAGGTATTTTATTATGATAACATTTTTTTCTTCTTTTGTAAAACGAAAATGTTTTGTACTTGTATAACGTTTTGGTATGTGAGCACGTAAGCATTTTTTTGTAATGATAAAATCCTATTTAGAATACAATATAATATTATCGTTTATTCCTTTAGGATATTATAGGAAATATTACATTGTGATTTTAAATACAGAACGAGCCGTTTGATGAAATATCGATAAAATATTTAAAGTAACCAGCAATCATCATAATAAAATAACGTACACAGAGTCGAGATTAAACGTTATTGTCTGTATCGTGATTTGTCACTAACGAGTTGGACAATTAATAATAAAGAAAAATATCGAGTACAGGCGATTATTATTGTTATTAGTCCAACATGAGTGTCTTCATATAATATAAGTATATAACAAACGACCATGACACGATAAAACTTTCAAAGAACATATTGAACATATTTTGAGAGCGAAAATTAAAAAAAAAAAAATTGAGGATGTACGAAGACACGTCTTGGCAAAGATATATACCGAAACGAGTTTTAAAAAATTTAACTTATGCGGTTGACATTTAGAAAATTGAGTTAAAAAATGGTCATATATTAGAATGCTACACTACTACATTATGTTACTTGAATGTCGAAAGTTTGTAAAAGTATAATTTTATGTTATTTGGTTTAGTACCTAAAGTTACATAATCATTGGTTCAGAATAATAGAAGCTTTTATTGTGGTATTTTAAAATCATTCAGTGAAGTACATTTATAATAACAATATTTTTTATTATTTGTAATATTTTTTTCATAAATAATTGGCAAAATGTTCAATATTTTTTATTTTCGAATTTTTCTTTGTAAAAAAGATGATAGTTTCTATATGGCATTAAGATTTTCGTTTTCCATTAATGTTATTATTGATTATTTAAATTCAATTGAATATTACACAAAAATGACATTTTTCAAAGGGATTTTACACGTGAAACCGGGCAATCCATTTAATGTCGAGGATCGTAGCTCCATTACAAAGAAAAACTGACTGAAAGTTTTTTTTAAAAAATTGAAGCCATTACTCATTCTAAGTCATTTTACGTAGTATTGTGTAGTATATTTGATGGTCTACGTATGTTACTTTTCGTGTGTGTAAAATTTGTTAAATATATTTGTTTTAAAAAGACTCGTATTCGTCAAAGTGTAGTGGAGGGTATAATATATGTCGTATGACGTATACTTTCAGATATTTGGATACAAAATCGTACATTCTGGTGTGCATCGGAGACTCTTTGATTGCAATTATTTTTAGATATTTTAAAGTCGACAATAAAATAACCTAATCAAAAAAATAAAATCAATCTAAACTGAACAAATATTTTTTTCCTTTTAATACCTTTTAATATTAATATACTTATTACACTTGTAATACTTTTTTGTAAAACTTTGTAGACTGCAGTGATAAACATTAAACTGTAAATTAACAATAACTTTTGAAGTATATCTATAGTGCATTTTTTAAGGAATTATCACTGGGCGATAATCAAAATTTATAAAAATATCCATTAGAGTAATTATATTATACATATGTTCCATTTTTTGCGGCATTGTCTCATTTTTGAGAATTGCGTCCCGTTGTCCTGACAAACTTTAAACGGAACGTTTATTCCCGATTTTGTCCTATTTTTTGTTACCTATACTTTAAAAAAAAAAAAAAAAAATCAGTAGAAAGTTGACGAATCACCTTTTTTTGACCATTTTCAAACTGGCTCATAAAAATATTGGTAGAAAATGTTTACGATATTAATTTTTTTTTATTGTTTTCCCATTTTTTCATTTTCAAAATATGGTCACTCTCCCTATACTATATACACTCATCAGATGGGGATTTTATGCTGCCCCTCATTGTTATTAAAAAATATAAGTAGTGGAAAAACTATGGAAGGGTATAATTATTACTAATAAGTTACAATGTGTGTAATATACCTAATAAGTAAAGGGATATTATAGTTATAATATTTTATTTTATTTAAATCCATATCTTAATTATCTTTTGAAAATATTGATAACCTTTAATATGCGTATAAACAATCGTATATAGACATAATATTGTGTCCTTAGAATTGTGTACATTTAATACGATTGTAAATCAAAGTAGGTATAGGCATACTAATACTTGATTAATCATCAACAAGTACCTACATTACTACAAAATGCATTTTCCGTCTATTCAGTTTCATATTTTGTAAAAGGACTTAAAGTCCGTTTATACCAATAAATAAATATAGTCATCCATAACCATTCATTACCAAATTATTTCACATTGGTATATTTATAATTTAAAAACGTATATCTTCAATAATAAAATCAATTACTTATGGCCGACAAAATATTTTCACTGTATGCGATATTTATGTCGCCTATATAGTTTACTAGCCTAAAAAATGCACCGAGTATCTATATAGAATTCCAGTTTTTATAATACATATGCCTTATTCGATATCTATATATACACATATAAACCTACATTAAAAAATCCTGCAGCATACATTAGTGAAAATCAACATATTATATTGTCATTTGAATAAGTTCTATACGGAGTTAGTACAACCGAAACTGGTTAGCTGTATATACGACTGTGACAAATAAAGAAGTCTACATTCGTCTACATGGAAAAAAAAATATCGTCGCAGAGCAGCTTATTTACGTTAAAGTATGCAATTTTTTTTTTTTTGTTTACAAATTTTCTAGAGGACACCAAGTGTATATACTATAGGTACGCCATACTCGGTCCAACAACATTTAAATCGGAATGCAAGCGCACGCGCGCGTACGAACATATTTTCGGTCAACGTAGTCGGTCGTATCGCCTTGCGGTTTCCCGCGAGAAAGTATATAGACGTGGCTGTGCAGCAGTGTGTGGTAAATTTCAATTTGTTCGCTATGAAAGGGGACCGTGTTTCCGGTTATTATAATATAGCGATTGACATTTAAAGGGGAAGTTGGGAGGAGAGTATATATATTGTAATATATGGACAATATTGCGTTAAGGGGACGTCACACATGCGATTTTTAATGGGTTAATGTACATAGGCAATTTTTATGAAATTTTAAGAAAAATGTAAATCTCATAAACTTAAAAATATTTAAGTACATTTTAAAGGTAATTTAAAAATATATCTATGCCAGTACCACTTTTTATTAATGCGTAATCATGATATTTGTTCGTGAACAAAACCGTTTTACAAGAAATAAGGGTTCTCAAAGCTGTGTAGTTATATAGTTAGAAATCCAAATTTTTACACAACATAGTAGACAAAATTATCTGTGTTCTATACGGTCGTCCTTTTCTCGACAACACAAATAGAACTGATGTTATACCGTCTGTAAGAAACAAAAAAGGTGGTTTTTTTTTTAAAAAAAAACTTTTTTATTGTTTAATATTTTTTGAAAAAAAAATTAGCACGGTAGAAGAACACAGATGATTTTGCGTACTATGTCGCGTAATCATAATTACGGCCCGAGAATAATCTTATTTCTCGCCAAACAGTTTTTTTGGAGGATATAACGTATATGTGCTCTTAATCGACCGAGGTCTTCTGTGCCCGTTATGAATATCGTGCACTCCGAGACCATCGGACCGTGTTCCTAAATTATATATTATGTTCGATTGTTATTATGTACCTAATAAGTACCTACACATATGATATCTATATATATTACGATATTAAATTAGATATAATGCGCACCCAACAACGATAATGAACGACGATGACAATAATAATACCTAATAACAACAATCGAGCGATTCGGTTGCGGTCGCCGAAAGGAGATCGTTGACGTTCGCGCGCACACGTCGGGCCACCGCCGCCGTCGCGTCTATGACGGGCAACAGGCGGTCGGTTATATGCGACCGGCAGCCACGGCGTAATGTGACCTTGAACGGGACGCGCGCTCCGACGCCACTGATACACAAAATATATACATTGGTACAAAATACTATGGTAATACTGTACGCGTACGAAATTATCGAGTGTAAAAAATCCGTTTTAAAAAAATAAAAATAGTTACGCCTATTGCATATTATAGGTACAGCGTGTTCCAAAAGTCCAAAGTGTCCAAAGAGTACATATTATTATTTATCTCCGTAACAAAACCGATATCGCTTTAATGTGGCTCTTCCAATGTGATGACAAAAGTACATTTTTCTAAACATTATTTTGTACGGAACTATTCATTGTTGAAAATTTTGAAAAATCCATTTTGTTGATACTATTTTTTTTTTTTTGTTTACATATAAAAATTTACCAAGTTAGAGCAGGTTAGGGTTTCGATTTTCGTTATTATACGATAGTATAATAACTAGGGCCCGGACGTTCATGCCCTAAAAAACCTATACAAATGCCCTAAAGAATCCATATATTACTTAAAAACATAAAAAATACCCTTAAAATTAAATTTATTTATCTAAAAACAAAACTAAAAAATTTTTAAATTTAATTAAATATTTTTTGAAATATATATGTAATCAAATTGGAATTTATTTTAAAATTAAGTAGGTACTATCGAAAAAATAACATTAAAAATATTAGATTGCTAAGGAGACACTTTTAGTGTTACAGGACTTACGGGACACATTGTATATGCAAGGAGTGTATATTGTTTTGTGGCTATTATTATTATTATTATTATTATTATTATTATTGTTACTACGGTGATCGATCATACGTGCGTACAAAAACCCGGTAGCAAAATCGGTAATTTTTTTATCTTACTCTGCCATTTATAGATTGCGAAAAATCAATATTTTTTTTGATCTAATTTTATCTATTATATATTTACATAAGCCATTGTTGCAGTAATATTATATATCGTTACCCTAACAGCAACAACACGTATCTCCAAAAGTACAATTTTACAGGAAGACCAAAAAGCTGTTTAATTTTGAAAGTAACATTTTTAGCAATTTTTGATACTGAATTAAGTTTTTAAGTTATACTTACAAATTTATACATTACAAAACACTAATTTATTATTGTTATTATATTATTTAATGTAGATACGAGTTATTCACAACTTATAATTATGTATTATCAGGATTTTTTTAATTATTTATTTATCGTACTCACTAAAGTTTACTATACTTAGTGACTGTGCAAAGCCAGATGGCGATGACGTAATTGTGACGGATATACTCTTACACTTACGTAGTTGATTAGTTGATTGCCAGCTGCTGAAAATTCAACAGCCGTGTACGGGGGAGAGTTTGAAATTCGAATGCGGTAATCGATCCGAAGTGAAGAAAATATAATATACAATGACGAGCGTTTTTCGACCTAGGAAAGATCGATTTCTGTTTTGTCGATAACACGATAACGATAAAATTATTACGAACAATAGATAATACTAGAAATGCGTCCCTCCGAACATAAATCGAGTTTACTATACTCGTTCAATACGTACAGTATAATTATAAAATGAGTTAAGTATATACAAAACGCTGTCCTTAAATTTTCCTGTATGAACACGAGTCGTGTGGTATGTTGTTTTATGTATTTGTGATACAGTGATAAGGCGGCTTGAAAATAGTCAAATACGATGTTTTCCTGATTTGACGATTTCGTTTTTTCCCAGGTTTGACGTTTTTGATATGAATACAGGGTATATTTTTAAAAAATTTAAGGAGTATTATGTAGGCAATTTATCGAACATGACGGAATATAATATGTTAGTATTTGATAAGTTAATTCGATTGGTGTATATCAGCTTCCACACTTTTCCCCTACACTACAATTCTCGCAACTTGCAGGCACAAGTCAGTAAAGTAAAAAAGACGGAAATTTGATATATTTTATTTTTAAAAATTGGTTTTCGGACTGACAAGAGTTCGAAGGCTGATATGTACCGATTTTAAATTTATAAAATTCCAAAGATTTCTTAGCATCTCATCTTTAGACTAATTTCAGCGACTTTCAAAATACCCATAAGTTATGAATAATCAAAATTGGTCTACATAAAAAAAAAAAATAAAATTAATAAAAAATTATAATACTATGAAATATAAAGCGTGGATGAAAATCGATAAAAATGTAAAAATAATGTAAATGAAAATGTAAACGGGAGAGATCAATATAATAATATATAGGACCTTGAATCATCAACAACAGTGGGTAATATACGTATATTATTATTATATTCATAGTAACCGTTCATGGTTAGACTTTTATGTCTCTCGCGTGGAACCTTCAAACAGCCACTCGAACGAGTGTTCGTAAATTATAAACGAATTAGATATGTGTTTCAAATGAAACGTTATATTAGTCCGACCTATAGTTTTTATTTCGATAAAAATAATATGAGAATGTTATGATTTAATTATTCTTGGTTGGATTATAATTGTACTTTTACTTTTGGCAAAGTTCGATTACAAAATTTCGATTTTTCGAGAAAATAATATGTGTCTAATTTTCTCAATAATTTTATATTTGTCTGCTGTATAACGAAAAATCTATTGTATATGCATTTATACGGCTGCAGCAGTGTATCTATATATATATATATGAAATATGAACTATTCAATTATTTACAAGCCATTTATATAACAATTGAAATAAATTACATATTACCAAATTGCCAAAGAACCTTATATAATGTGAATCGCACAAAATAAATAATATTTCGAATGAAATGCAATGATAATAATAATACACTATGAAAATGTATAAAATATTCCAAGACGTATATTATAGTTTACCTATTATATTTATAGTCAGGAATATTATAAATTAAATTAAAAGGTTATTGATTCTGTATACATATTAGGTATATCTATGTTTATTTATTTATGAAAAATTTGTTGCAAAGCATATCAATGACCTAATTATTATATTTAAAAAATAGTGTATAGGCACATAAAATCGAGTTCCAAAATAAATAACTGAGTAGGTAATAATGTATCGTTATATAAAAAATAATATAGCGTTAAATAGTTAAAATCAATACAATTACTACGACCAATTTCATATAGGTAAAATGAGACCATAGACTATAGGTAGGTATTATAATACGACGGTATGGTATCGTCACACCGGGTTACACGCATTAATTTATGGACGATTAGAATAAATTCACATAATATATGCGTCATCAATAATTTATACTGTATTTACTATGTCTAAAGATGGGTAATGAAGAATTTAACCAAAAAGCCTTAGGTTAAAACTTTAAAAGATAATAGTTAACAAAAATATAAATTATTTTTGTTAAGTTTAATGTCTGCAAAATGGAAAATATCAACTTAACTCGGTTAAAAAAAGTTTACATTTTTATTTTTTATTATTTGAATTTTGAAAATTGTTAAACGAGTTGAAATTCGTCTAAATTTATATATATATATTAGGTACCTACTCATTTAATAATTAATAATTATTAATCATTAAATTTGAATTTTGATTAAAATAATATGCAAGTATTGCAAAAAATTGTTCACTTACCAGTGTCTTATCACTATTGCCTAACTTGATGATTAAATTGACGACAAAAATTAACTGTAAAAAGTCAAGTTAATTATTATACGACGATTTAAATTAGTTAATAGTTAGTTAATGGCAAACATAATTAGTTATATAGGCAGATTTAGTTTCTCTAGGTAAATTCGAGGGATAATAAAAGGCGAGGAAATAGCAGGATTATGAGTTTATTATTATTTTTTTTTTTTGGGAGGTTATTGTATGTATTTATAACTTA
This sequence comes from Pemphigus obesinymphae, assembly GCA_025469235.1. Classification (NCBI taxonomy): domain Eukaryota; kingdom Metazoa; phylum Arthropoda; class Insecta; order Hemiptera; family Aphididae; genus Pemphigus; species Pemphigus obesinymphae. The sequence continues at coordinate 40,114 of JAIPRL010001760.1, read as the reverse complement.
TAAGGTATTATAAGTTAATGTAGGAGTAGAAATTTTGAAACAAATCATATAAATTACGTACTAATTATTTGCACGTTTCATATTCTTCTCCATCGTCTTTTCTCCCAACTATTTAGGCCACCCTAGTTCTATACTTCCACTTGTTTCATCTCCCACACCTTCTTCACTTACCCCGCTCTGTCTTCATATCCCTCGCTATCACACCCTCATCTCTTTTTCGGTCTTCCTCTCCCGCTTTTTTCATAAATTATTTGCACGTTTGAAATTTCTATAATATATGATAAGAAAGGTGGGACTGAAGTAATGTTATCCAAGACCCTCACAATAAAAATAAAACATATTTTTCTGAATTACCCAATGAGTTCCGTACAAATTTTGAAAATGATCCTATAAATTCATACAATTACGTAATAATTATATATATATATGAAAAATTCAGTATTTTATGTCGAATGGTGACTGGCGTATCCTGAATGGCCTATATTAAGCTGCAAGAAAAACTATGGGTATTTGAGCTTAAAAATTTCAAAAGATATTTTTTAAACTAATTTAGTTATATAATATTATCTTTCCTATAAATAAATTCCAATGAGTCATATTATATGTTATTATTTAAAATAACCTCACTCAGGACTAGTATAATCAATATATGGCATATAACTCAATTGAATATTACTAAATTTGAAATTTCATTTAGCCATCTATTTTACAATACGAAATAAATATATTTAAAATAAATCATAATAATTGTATTAATTAGTTATTATATAATACTCTCGGCACATTTCTTTTATATATATATATATTTTTTTGATTCTTCTATGTTCTAAATATTTTAGAGTTTTATGACAATATTATGACAATTATTGTATATTAATTCTCACGGCGAAAGACGTACGTGATTGGTGTATTTGAAAATTTCTTTAAATGATAGATCTATATATATATATATATATATATATATATTATATATATATTATATATCTAATATCTATGTGTTATATATATGTATAATATACCGTTTAATAGCAGTCATACAGTGGTCATTTATACCGTCGTATAGTCGACAGAGAACGTACAGTTAATTGAAGTTAAGCCCATGCGAATCATATAAATTCCGACGACGCGACGCGACGATGACGACGACGACGATTTAAGCGATTTCAGAACCGTTTTCGCTTGTACGTGACTCGTTGCCGTAATAATTGTTATAATTACACCTCCAGAAACGAGTGCCAATAATGAACGCGACGATCATTAAAAAAACTGCCAACGATCGTTCGTATATATAACGGGTTTGCGAACGGGCATGTAAAAAAAAATCACAAAATTCCGAAGACCTTAAAAAAAACCAAATGATAAAAGCCAATTCGCCCGTTACTATGTCTCTGGACGTGATCTAATTGGAAATAGTCGATTGTACCTATAGAGAATGAGAATGATAGTAAGGTATATTAGTTATAGACTATAGTTTCGTGATAAATTCGTCTACAGTAGAAGTTCTTAACCTTTTTTGGATTCCCTCCCCTCATAATAACTATATAGAATTATCCATCCCAATCAGTATCCATTATTGTACTTAAGATAATATCTGGAGATATTTTAAGATTGAGATAATGGATCACTGTAAATGGTGGCCCGGATATATTTTGTACATTATGTTAATATTTTAAATATACTTAAATTTATTGCGTCCCTGGACATTTTTCAAAATCAAGATTTTCTTTCAATTTCTCATATTTAGAACTGTTAATATTATTATTATTAGGTAAATACAAAATAAAATGTATGAAATATATATATATAATGTTCAATTTAAAATATTATAGTTAAAAATTTTAATTGAATTATTGAATTATTCATACGAGTATGTAGAATAATAATCCTCACACTATCTATTACGATTCAAAAACAATATTTTCAACCGTACCAATATTAATAATAATATTGACAGTGCTACGTCTGAAAAATAGAAAGACAAATATGGATTTTGAAAAAAATAGTCTGGAACACAATTACATATGTTTCAAAAATATTTAGGTCACAATTTAAAAATTATAATATACTCGTATATGATCATGAAATTATTTTTCAGTCACATTTTACCTACTCCATAGATAATTTAAAAAACTTAAATAATTATATGAAAGCCAATTCTAAATTTCGTGTTTTTACTAAAAAAATTTTTTTGGTGACCACCGAATGGACCACCGAGTCTACAAACCCTTTAGGGGTCCATGGACCACCGACTAAGAACCCCTGTTCATACAGTCTATATATACGACGATCGAGTATACGTCACAATTGATTTTGAAAAGTAATTACCCAAATATTTGTAAAAGTATTAATATTAATAAGTAATATTCATAAAGGGTATTTTGAATTCTACTCAATCTATAACAAATAGTAACATTACTATCTTTTTCCGAGGAAAGAATACTTTTAAAACGTATTATGTCACACAATTTATATTATGAGAAGTATCGCAATATTGTTTCGGTGTATATAAATATGAGAGTTTAAACAAGAAGATACAACACACGAAGGGAACCGAACGTAGGAAAACTGAAGATCACGTAATACGTATTCGTATACGATAAGTGATTACGACGATTTATCCCGAAAAATCGACCATGCGGATCATTATTAACCGTGCAATCGGTTCTCACACTGCTATTGCAGAGTACGCAGTCTCACGCATAGGGCGGTACAACCATTATAAATACTGGTCCATTCGACACGCAACCGCATAATAAAGCGTTTTTATTTTATGTTTTATCCCCCAAAAGACTCGACCTGTCGGCGTAATAATATGTGAGAAGATATAATATAATATACATAAACATTTAACATACTGCACGTTATACTTTCCAAAGTCAATTTCTCTATAATATACGAAGACTAAAGAGCGGTCAAATTGAGTAGGCAGTAGGCATACCACCTACATAATATTACATTATAATTTATAGTATAGATGTAATATAACGTTATTTTATGGGTACATCGCTGTACGGATTATTTAATGAAACATGCAGACGATGATACCTACACTCTGGACCGTTCCGGAAACGCATAGGCACAAACAGTTTTCCAGCTCAAATCTGTATGGCCGGTGCGGGAGGAAAACAAAATATAACCGTCTCCTACAGTATAATTGTATAACAGATGGCGATATTACTGTAATATTGGTAACAAAGCATTGGATTACGACGTTAACATATAGAATGAATTAAATTAAAATAGATACACTTTCGGGCATAGTCTGAAATATGTCCGTAATGTGGAAAATGTAGCTCAGTGTATTAGTTTTGTAACAATTGTTAGATTTATGTTGCACTATAGTGACCCTGTTTGTCAGAAATCGTGTAATTTGATTGGTTATAAACAATTAGATATCAATATAACAATTAGTATTATTTATTTTTACCACGACGAAAATTCTGATGAACATAATACGTATGAAAATCTAAAAGACTATATTGATTTACATTTTCAACGTGTCGGATACCAAAGTGATTGGATGGCCATAATAACGTGTGTTTTAACCATAGATAATAAACATGTGAATGGGACATATAATCGTACTCATATGTGTTACCACAATGCAATGATGCGTTACTAACAGATTAAAAAATGCAAAAATGGAACACAAATGTTGGTGATGGTAGAAAAAGTGATCATAGACAACCAGATAAATAGGCTCTTATCTGTAAAATACTTACAAAAAAGATTGAAAAAGTTCTCTTCTTTTATTTGGTTCCAATATGAAGGATCTACGATCATTCTGAAAGCAATAATACTTGAAGTACGAAGGTAAGTATAAAATGGTTTTTTAACCAACATTACGATTACACAAAAATAAAAAGTGGTACAAATACGGGAATATTTTAAAACTTTTGAAAATAGATATTTTTAAGTTGTTGGATTTCCATTTTTCTTAAGTTTTCATAAGAATTGCCTATACAAAACCCCTTAAAATCGGGTGTGTGGCGTCCTCTTAATGAACTCAAACATCTTGGTATTGGTTACCCATTATTTGGATGACTTAAATCATACGTCACAAGCAGAAATTCGTCAATGTAGCTGATATTACATCTCACTTCATAGTACTTTCAAGTGTTCCTCAAGATTGGCATCTTAGTTTTCTCTTTTTATAAATTCCGTCTTTTGGAATATTAGAAAGACTAAATTACTTCTTTTCACTGGTAACGTCAAAATATTTTTAAAGATATAAGTCGCCGGCTGATTCTGTTGTTCTACAAGCCGAATTAAATTTGTTTTCTGCCTGGGTGACTCACTCGACTGGGACTTGCTTTAAACCTTGGTAAGTCCCATTCAATTGCATTTTCTAGATCACGTATAATTAAAAAAAATCAAGACCTTGGCATATATTATACGTCTTCCCTTTCATTTTGTCGACACCTCAACTTCCTAGTACCATGCGCCCTCAAAGTCTTGGATTTATTAGGCAGACAATAAGTTCTTCACCTCATTTAATTGCTTTCGGACCTTTTACTTCACTCATGTGTGGTAAATTTCAGAATGTGGTGTGGCATTCATACCTTGCAAAAGATCAACTTAAACTGAAGAGTGTTCAAAACCGGTTTATCTCCTTTACAGCATTTATACGAAAAGTTAATACACCTATCCATGCTTTGTAGTGTGCTAATTGTTCTACGCCTTAGATTATAACTTAGCTGCTTTTGTTTTAATATAAAACTAAAAATATAAAACCCCTTAATTATACTATTTAATTTACTATTTTACTATTAACTGTTTTAACTAAATTCGCCGTCTAATTTTTCTTATTCTGTCAATTATCATCTAGCGTAAAATAAATAAATAAATAAAAGTACCTATACTCAGTGGCGGAACTAATGGGGGGGGGGGAGGGGGGTAGACGGAGATTGATCTACATACATAAAAAAATTTTGAGTGGCGTAAATATTTTGGCGTAAAATTTTTGAAAGTATAATACACATAAATACTGGTGTATTAGGGCCGTCCGACAGAGGGTTTGGGGGGGGGGGCGAGTCGCCTCCCTAAACAAAACACCAGTCGGTATTTCGACGGTTCAGCGAGCACCAAAAAAGTTGATGACATTTTTTTGTTTTTTGCGTTATTTTTTACACTTTTCCCATGGCAACAAAATTACTTGTTCCGTCTCTGCCTATACTAATAAAAAAAAAATACCCCGTGCTTTGTATAACATTTTGTAACCATCATATTATCATGTTCGGTACCAGTCCTGTTAGACCGCGAAGATCAAACAAAACTCAAACAAAATTCTAACCACTTCTGTATTCTCTTCAGGTAAATATAACGTCATACGCATCTTATACATATATAGATCTGACCAAAATTTATTACTTATTCTGTGACAATATCAAAAAATGTCGGAAGAAAAATTCCGTCGGGCCCGCAATGTGGTCACTGATCACTACGACACCGTTTCCAATCGTCCCGATCGGACGGGCGCGTTATATTTAAAAATCCTTTGTTACACCCCGTCACTCATCTGCCAGGTCGCGTGTGTGTATACAATCCGTGTTACTATTATTAAACGAGGGAGGAAGGACCCGTGGGAACCGACGATAGACGCTATACGTCATATACACGAGGCGGAGATATAATATTTCTTGAAAAGCGGCAGCGCACGTACCTATTAAGTCTGTTGCGGTCTCTCGAGTCTGCCGCGATCGTTAACAAAAAAAAAAAAATAAATAAATAAATAAATCGGACGCGCACCATGTGTACTCGCAGGCGCGTATAACCGCAGAATCCTGTCGTAAATATACCCGGTAATAATTGGTATCCGTTCGCGCTATGACCAATCGGGTTAAACGCCGACGACACCAATTTCCATCGTCTTCTGGACCATCTTCAGGATCGAAATAAATAAATTATAGGCAACATTAAAAAAAAAAAAAATATATATATATATATATATAATTAATATATATACATATTTAATTTCCCCAAATGTATTTACATTAAGTATTAAATATATCAAATTAAATTCAACAAAATTATGTCATCAAATTCACACTTATTGTCAAATAAAAAGGCTACCATATTTAATATTTTCAAGTCGAACGTAGACTCCACGGAAAAATAATGAAAATAAACTATTCAATACCTAACATTAAAGATTCGTACCTATATGTTCGTGTTTATATTGTGTAATACAACCGTAAAGTACAATACCTTATCCATCCCTTCTTATTTTCTCTCGCAGAATAGCACGCCCTGATATCACGTCCGACTACCATTTCCGAAAAGCGTATTCAACCACGATAATATGAATTTGATATGTGCATATAATATATTGTGATATATATATATATATATAGGTATAGGACGTTGTCGGGAACGCTTTAAAAACTTTTAACGATTCTATTCCCTTAGGTAGGTAACGCAAATTCCGATGAGATTTTTTTGAAAATAAAAAAATGGGTTTTCTACGCTCGCAATAATATTATATACAGGTAAATTATTCGCTTAGGGAAAAAAGGCAGGAAATAAGGCTTTTAAGTCTAAAACCGTATTACTACAATGTGCAGGACATGAAAGTGTGTGTTAACATTGTTTATAAAAATATGTAATCATATTTTTTTTTTAATATTTGTTTGCATTGACTGTACGATTGAGTAAGAGTCCTCTATTATTACTTTTTGTTGAATCCACAAAAAAAAAAAAAAAAAATGGATCCTTGTAGATCCTTAGAGATGGTAGGTTAAATAGTGGCCCCAAGCACATTATTCTCACGCGATAATGATGACAACTACAGTAATGCGTGAAAAACCGATTCAACGGAATAAAAACAATAATGTCTGCCGAGGTTAAAACGTTATCGTTATAAAAAAAAACGTTTATTATATTATATATTGTATCTATACACATAATATCGTAATTTATGGACGAGATAACGAAATGACGTCCCAATATTATTATTGTTCTTAATCAAGAATGCCACAATATATTATACTCAACTGGGCGTTTGAAACAAACCAGCTGTTCTAAAAATCGTAAAATATAACGTCAGAACTATAATATTATAATACTTGCCAGAATACCCGGCTTCGCTCGGTATTTTAATTTCTGTATTCATTTTCTATACTTAAATAATAAATTATGATAAATAATACTGTTATTATAACTATAGTTAAGATGTATTTTAAAATTACCCGTAAAACCCCAGAAATATAAATGTTTTATTATTATATTATTTCTATTTCCACCTTTCAATACGCTATAACCGTTAACCCTTTAACATTTTTAAAGAGTTACTATTTCCTGTCCATAAGTGATCCTTAAGTAGGTAATCTATTATATTATACTCGTATAATATTTATTTATTATTACTAAAACTATAGGTAATTGGCAATCAGAAACTCAACAAAAAAGTTATATTAGTTTTCAAACGTAAAAGTATTTTTACCGATTAAATCCTTTCACGGAGACGGATATTTTTCAAAATGTTACTTAAACCTGCCCCTGAGAACATGTAAATTTAGTGTCAATCGGTATTGAATTGCTCGGATTTCTATTCCGTACAAACACAACAAACATTTAAAATTGTATATAAGATAATATAGAATATTAATCGCTATAAAACTATAAAATATATAACATTTATTACATAAGAGTTAAGAACGATATCGTTAAATTTGCAGAACGTGCATCAATTTATATTACTATATTGATGCCCGTTCTGCAAACTTAGCGTTATTATTATTATTATTATTGATATTATCAATTTATTTTGGTATACTGGTATAGTGTAGGTCGTATTTATTTACATAGTTCAACGACTTCAAATTTCATTTCGCTTTGAAACTATCATAAAACACAAGTTTATATACCATTCTATATACCTAGTATATAATATAATGGTTAAAAAAAAGATTTTATAAAACAGATACAAATCAGTTTTGGGATCATTGAATTGCACTTCATAATATATAGGTATTATAATGTATATATACTATATTATATGCTCAATGCCCATTGTATGTCAATGCACATAATACCTATATGCAAAATATGCAGTCCATCTAGACATGTTTCATTTGGATTTAATTGTACAACAATATACGATTCTTTGTTAATATTATATGTATATATTAAACTGACTGGGCTGTGTTGGGTGTATAGTTGAATAGTATAGTGTCAAGTCATATTTCAAGTCTAATAAAGTAAAGAAAAAAAAAAAAATGAATAGTTGGTTTACTATTATAGGTAATCAACCTGATATGATATAATAATGTATAAAATATTGTTTTAATCGAGTGCAATTAAGACTGGAATTTATCATATCAATTAAAATAATTACGAATATAATATTATATTAATCACATTCGATTATAAAAACATAATTATTTTTAGTGTGATATCAAGTGCTTTTGTTTTACTTTCCCATAATGTATACAAACCATGCATCGTGTGGGCGTATATCTGGGGATTGCTTATTCACAGAATGGTAAAACTTTCAATAATATATATATATTTTTTTAATGAAAGTACTTCTATATCTTGGTTTTAAAAACGTTTCATATAATAAGACAACGAAATTAACGTAAAATATTATGTGCACATACGAGTTAAAATTAATTTTCGCTTTAATAGTTCTCACATCTATTGTTTTTTTTTCGCATTATATAGAAGACTAGTTTCAGGTGCACAATTTTTCTCAAATGAAAAGCTTGTCACTCACAACAATAATCATTATAGAAAGCCGACGAAAGTGATCGGCTCGTATCTAAGATATATATATACATGTATATAGCCAGTTTTCTAAGACTGGGGACTAGTCGTTCATATATATTATATTGACCAACTCGTATAGTTAATTTATAGTGTTGCCTTTGTGTAACGCACTGTATAACACAGTCGTATATATGAGTAATAGAGTCATACACTATATAGGTGTACTTTTATCGCAATATTTAGCACATTTTCGTAATAATGCAAACTCATCGACTTGAAACCGGGTTTCGCCTGATACGGTCGCTTCGAAACATCCGTATAAACTTTCCTCTGATGTCCAGAAATTTATATACAATTTTCACTTTTGCAGTGATATTGACGAGTTACATGAAGTGGACAATTTTTATATGTCGTAAATATAAAAACGAAAGTTTTGCAACAATATAGGTAAAAAAAATTATGCATATGTACTCATACATACGTATACATACATATTGTGCTGAATCGTATTAATAGTTTTACCGTTCTATTAGATATTTTGTTGATATTATTATTAAATGTATACGTTTTAAAAATTCCCGAGTACGTGTCTAAGTTTTTTTTTTTTTAAATATTGTCTATTGAAATATTTTAGTTAAGGATTTTCAATAAGAAGACGCAAAGTAGTAAACGTATGTTTGTATGTATCGACGTATGTGTAGAATAGGTACATACACGCGCACAACGACAACATAAAAAATAATAACTAACAAGAATAACATTATAAAATATAAAGGCGTGACGTGTGGTAATAGTGTATTTACCGAAAAAAAACCATGTTTTCTTTTATATATGTGCGAATGTTACGTTATCGTTATAATTATTAATGTTAGGTTTTAATAAATTTAATTATGCATTTCAGAATTAATGACATCGAAAGTGAGTGAGTTTTTTTAAGTAGATGGGACCAAATTGAGGTCAAGTAAAAAAAAAAAAAAAAAATAGAAGAAAGTAAAATGTAAAACTAACTAGTTGTTGTGCATCAGAAAATAATATTATGCTTTTGTCAATTCGTGTTGTTTTAATATAATATACGGATTCCATCAGTGTAGATATTTTCCAAATATCTATTCAATAATATTATTTTACAAAAGTAATTTTTACAGATTTTTAAAGCACTGAATTTTCGTCGATATAACCACGCAACGATGTATACAATAATAATTAATAAACTCCATATTTAACAACAATAAATTACTCATTTACTGAAATCGACGATAGGTTCTATTCTAAGAAACTCGAGTTCCACCGATTCAGAGTAAATATTTAATATGAATAATGAAAATGCGATGTCTCATTCGACTAGCCCATAAATGTATATATATTTTTTTTTTTACAAAGACACGAATAAATATCATAGTCATAGCTATATTTGATAAGTGTCTATATATAATTGTGTATTGCAGTAGTTTTAAAATATTTATCCGAATCTTGATTTTTTTTTTTAAATTTCAAATATTAGTCAAAATGTACATCAAATGTTATTAAAAATATATGGTTTACTTTAATTAACGATTATCATTAATTTGTCATTAGGCTTATTCCGGGGTCTTCTATTTGAAATTATTCTATACAAGGAGATTTAATGACAATTATTTTATTGTATTATTGTCTATGTGTACAACCTAATTTACCTAATATTTGTCATATTTGTAATTAGTGTTTCGTTTAAGGTAAATTGTTTAGTGTGGACGTACGAGTATAATAACAGCCATATGAACGCCATTCAATAACAGGTACATCGGCCTTCGATTTGTTATAAATTATAATATGAAGGAGGTTCGGAACTAAACAATCTTTAAAAATTCCAGATCTGGTATAGATTTACGTTAATAATTAATTTTGGCTTTGAACTCGTTTATTTTACCGAATCATGCAGGTGTTGCTATTTTGGTAAAATCTGGACATTTTATTACGACATTTATTACATAATCTTTAGGAATACCACTTTATTATATATACCTACTCGCAAGTTACAATAATATAATATTCAGTATTTCGACGGAAAATGGGATTATATATTATACTGTATATCCTATACAAAATTATAAGTAAACCCGACCCAGAGAACGGCTGTTCCTCATTAACAGCGCTGAATTTTTAAGAAACGTCGAAAAGGTCACGTACTGATGATGACAAATTGCCCAAAGCGTTTATTGGATTATAATATATATAATATATGAATGAGAATTTGGCGGCGCAGCACTGACTCGAATAATGGAAGATTTTAAAATATTAACAATTAGGTCGCGATAGCGGTGGAAGAATGTCGTGTCGTAAACATAATAATATACACAAAAACGGGATAATAAATAATAATATAATAATGCCTATATGATACTATTCCTGCAGGATTCGTTCCTCGATAATACATAAGAGGAACCATTGTCATGTGCAGTGTTGCCATTGACTGTGATCCAATAAATCGTGTAAAACGTTTCGGACAAGACTATTATAATCACCATTCACAGGCGAAGTCAGAAATTTACAGCAGGCTGTGCTGCTGTTAGAAAAAACCTACATTTAAAGCCCCATTTTTGATCCAATAAGTATTATAAACGCATATTTTATCATGTAAAGTGTCAACATAGATTGTAATTTTATCATTTTATAATATTTTTTTAATATTCCTTATGTTGCAAAGTAAAATATTATTCTATTTTATAAATAGTTATATAATTTTTAATTATTTTGGATTTTAAATTTACTAATAAAGGATTGAAAAATTAAGACTTAAACTTAATATTTTGCGAAACAATGCACACAATATATGGATATATATCATAATAGAAAACATAAGGATTCTTTGTTTAAAGTCGATGACACATCTTAGGTCCCGAAGAAGAAAGTGTATATCGGTACACTGGCAATACACTATATAGCTTAGCCAATGATTATAATTAATTAGGTTCGGATTTCAACGTATTTGTGTTTTTTTATTTTTATTTTTTTGTATGTATAACACGAAAAATGTCAAGATACAAATTTATAAGTTGTATATATAATATTCTAATAAAGAGCATTTTTTAAATTTTTTAAATTTTTATGTCAATTTTAATAGTTATAAAGTTAATCAATATTTTAGAATGTTTAATCGTTATCATAGTGCTGTAAATTTAATGAACTTATAAAAACACCTAAATAAAATGCATATTTAAAATACCCAAAATGTCGTTTAATTTAAGAAAAAAAACTAAAAAAACTTAACTGTAAATAAATTAACAAGTCTTAATGAATACCTACCTAGTTAAATTACATTTTTATATTGAATTAAAAAAACATATTTAGGTGAAAAACTTCGGGAAAAGCTGCAAATGCCAATTTTGGAAGTTGGGGACGATAATACGACGGTGCTGGAAAACTTCAAGTGATAATGAATGGACGACGAATTCTGAAACACGTGTTTTCTTCCCGGCGTCGAAAGCTCGGAGAAAAGGCGAGAACGCGGACGAATGAAACGTGTAAAAATCTCAAAACGAACATTTAAAAAAAAAGTTAGGGTTTTATATAATAGTATTCAAATTTTCAACCGAAATATTTATGTACCTAACTTCGCTCAAAATCGTTTTTATCAAAATGAAATGATTTATCATTATTTTCAAATTCAATATATCCACCACCTGCAGCAGTACGCTGGTGCCCTACAACGAGCATAACGCTTCTACCAATCCATCGCTTATACTGACCGGTTTTTTCTTTAATTCCAATCATTTCTAAGTTGTTAATTCGATTTTTAAGGGAATTAAATTTTAGGACATTAATCCGAGCCTTAATAGGTAGTATAGTAGGTATCGTACGATATTTTTTAAATACACCTACCTATATGGCTATATTGACTATATATAGCGCCGTATGATTGTATATATGCATATTATCGTGAATATTATGAAAACTTTGATATTGATATCCACTCACTTTCCTAACCACAGAATATACAGAAGGGAATCTGATAGACATAGGTATTGGATAATTTCTAAATTCTCTAAATTCAACAGTGTATAAAATTCCCATTATTCTATGGTATTTGGTCATAGGTACTGATAATGAAGCATGGTAATGTGGTATCAACATAGACATATAAAATGTCTATGGATATCAGCATTTTTAATGTAAACATAACCACTTTTTGATGAAAATATGAAGTAAAAAAATTTATCGTCACACCACACTACTCTCTTTTCTATGCCACACTACACATGCGTATATTCGCATAAAATACGGTTTTTTTTTTGAGATTTTTCAAATTTTTTTAATACGTAACTAGTCTGTACTCGATATACACTAACTTACCGTATACATCAGTGTACACTAATTGTAGTTCGGGTGAACAGCAATTGCCGTTCTTTTTTCGTTTGTACCTATAGTATTTTCAGAACATTAAATAATTCAAGCGCATAGCTAGAAAATATTATTATTATTTGAAAACTCACTATATTTATGAGACAGTGTGATCAGAAAATTTTTGAAAACAAGGAAATAGGTATTACATTTCTGGTATCCCTGATGGATTCATGGTATGGCCGACCATAGTAGGACCCCACGTAATTTTTATCAAAATTCTCTTCTGCATATTTTGTATATCCTAACCATCGCTACACGGACGACTGTATTACACCGCATGTTATACAGCTGATGTATACCAAACCAACAAAATATACGACTATAATATTATAATATATAAAATATACGCTCTATACTTTTACATCACACACCGTTGGCGGCGTATGATTTGCAGTATGTACACACGCAGTGTTAACCCACTAAGAGAATATAATATTCCGTTATACATACAAAACCGGTACGCCATTAATGTACCGAAGTCTATATTATGTATAGGTATATAATAGACCTATACCAGATACCTATATATATACACGTATATAATGTAAAACACCGTAAATCTCTAAAAGGACCATTATTCCGGATTGTCACGGTTAACAATATACTCAGCTGTATACGCGCGCGATGTGATGTATATATAATGATTTGCTTCAGATGTACATAATGACATTTTTCACGGCACTTTCCACACTTCATACGCGACGATTCGACGGACGGGTCGTTTTATTTGTATTTTTAAATTACTACCTATTTTGTTTTTACACTAAATACCAGGCGCGTATAGCCAGAAAAAAAATCCCAATATTTTTTTTTCAATTCATCACCGGCCATATGGATCTTTCAAAGACCATTTTTAGTTCATGGAGGTGTTGCCCTCGGGCATTTAAGTATTACGCCAGCACATGGGAGGGGGATCAGAAGTCAGAACCGTGTTAACATTAGCAGTGGTATCACGATTCGCCGTCGACAATGTATTTTTTTTTTTTTCCAAAATACCGTCTGATTGACCGTTTATTTTGGTTTTATTTTATTAAATTGAGGGAGTTGTCTAATCAATACTGACGTAATTAAGTAGAGGAGGATCTTCCGTCTTCTGACAAGGACGGGCGTCTAAAATTTCCAAAAACGTGCTGACGTAATAATTTAATGCCTTAGACTAACACAACATTCAAACCGATTAAAAATTACGATTTTTATCTAGAAATCCTGAGTTTTAGATTTGTTAATCCCCCCCCCCCTCACGGAAATTAGAAACATATTTACACTCATATAGACAAAGTTACTAATCGAATTATTAATTTTTGAAGGTTATAATATCCATAAAATAAGTGGATACACTGATGAGTGATGGCTGAAGTAAATAAACGAAACCGTTTGGTCGAGAGATTGATATAAACTATAAAGTATTTAAAGCCTATATAAACGGTTAAAAAAATTTTGATTCATGTTTATTTATTAATATACATTTTTTCCCACAATTTTCATGTACTATATAGAATATATAAGTAAAAAAATGTATAAATAAAAATAAAATTATATATTTTTTTGTGGTTTATTAAAACAGTATTTCTGCATTTTCTCAGTCAATATTGGATCGAAATATTTTGAATTAGTTGTCAAAATATTTGAGTAAAAGTTACCATATTTACTAAATTTAACGGATATATATCAATATTTGTGGTACGTAATCTATATAATTAAATAATATTTTCTTTCATTTTTAGTCAATATTTAACTTAGAAACTTGAAATTGGGTATAATTTGGGTAAAAACCTATGTAAAATATAAATATGATTTTATTCTAAAATAAATACACGCAATATTCAATTAATTCGATATTTCAGCAGAAATGTTGTGCGTTTTGAGATTCGCTTATATACTTAATAATTAATATATGTTACAGTAGTATGTTGTATGATGATAATATACGTTGTAATAGCGCCGGATAAGGAAGATTCTGATCCATTGAGTTTTAGGATTTCTACCGGCTTAACCCCTTTAAAATATTTTAAAAGTACTATTAAGAACCTTCCAAATTTCACTTTGTGCTCTAATATTTTTAGTCACAAATTAGTTAGCCGGTCTAAATATCGAACGATCAAGCTTATCTGCGCCCACATGTTGTATGTACCTATTAAATAAATAAACAAAGATTATAATCGTTTAAACCACAAAGGCACAAAAATTATTCGTATAGTTTTTGAATTTATTATAAATATGTACCTATATTATATAAGTGAAAGAATATTTGTCAAAGGGACATCTTTAATAATTTTTCAAAAGAAATAAAAAACTGTTTTTCTTTTAATTAATTTGTATTTAAAGATCTATCATCATAATTTCATTTATATAGCATTATAAAATAGAAAAATAAAAGTATGTTTTTTTTTTATTATTGATTTTTCTATATATATATATATATATATGAGTATACCCAAAAACGATCAGTGTCATAGGTCTTGTTTAACAAATTACAATAATTTCAGAATAATATTACACATATAAAATTAATATATTTGAAAATATTGAATAAAGGATGAACACCGAGTCTAAGTGCGTTTATTAAACACGTCGTTTTGTGTTAAGAGATCTTCTATGTATCATTTTTGGTCGTATAAAACTATGATATAGGTACTTAGCAATATTTTATGAATTCATATTTATGTATTCGTAATTATATCGTATGTGGGCATAATATGTCAAATCACACATATTATGTAATCTATGCAGTCATATTATGTACCTTATATATTATGAATATTCAAAAATTATTTTATACGACTAAAAATAATACAAAGAAGGGATTTTCAATTATACAAACAACGTATTTACATAAAACATAAATAATTATAACCGTAAAATCATTTTGTTCAAATATGTGACTATATTAAGTCCGTTTTAACAAATTCGCATTCAAGTATAAATATTATACTATTATATATTAATTAGGCAGGTAACGTATCGTATACGTAGAAAAATAAAATCATAAATTACGTAGAAGCTAAAAAAAAAATCAAATTAAATTTTTTGTGAGAGGGCCGGTTAAGCAAAAACCCTCCCCCCAGCTACGTGTCTGCTATAGGTACCGAATCTTCTGATGCGCTTATTTTGTATCGTCGAATCAAGTAGCATAATATTATATACAAATGTATATTGTATATCAGTATATATATATACAAACAGTGGTATTTGGGGAGGAACGCAGGAGGACGGCGAGCTACTCTTCATTTTTTTCATGTTTAACAGCATACCCCTTAATTTATTTTTCAAGGAACGCAAATAACGCAGTGTTTGTTTTAATTTTTATTTAACATTTTTAAAAAATATAATTTTTTTTTTTTTGAAAAATCGTGAAATTACGAAAATGAATGTTTTTTGTCCTTACCACATGATAAGTTTTAGATAAAAAGCAATTATATAAAATGTTGAACAGTTGATCTTATTAAATCATATTGGTATATCACATAGGTAATAAATGATCTTCATTATCCACGAATGGCTGAAGCCTGGTGGCGAAATCAATGCGACACCGATAAACTTCATTTCGGTCTACATATCTACAACTTCTTCGATTATTCATTTTAAAGGAAAAGTGTTAAATTATTTTGAAAGAGGAATGCTTAAACTATGGTATCTTGAAAACGCTGTTTTTTTTAACTAAGCTCAGAGTGCGTCCTTATTTTTTTTCCAATTCAACCACTGTGTACAAAGATGAACAATTTTTTTATTTTTTTTATTAAACGACAAAATCATAAGAAACGCAACGTCTTCGTCATAGTAGTGTCGTGTAGCACGCGGCGATAATAATAATAGTATATTGCGGTTCGTACACGCGCTCGTTTCGCGCTTAATTATATATTATTGTTTATTTTTTATGGGTTTTGTGATAATATATTGTACACACTATATGATGTAGTGCGACGAACGGATATAGGCATGGCATTGCGTATTGCGTTCGTCTGCGCCGTCGCCGCGGTAACAAAGGGAAAAAGCGATTCACCCTCCGAGTTCAATTCATTACGTGCACTATGAGGGGGAACGAGAAAAGACTTGAACGCGGCAAGCATTTTGGGGTGGAAAGTCGCCGTCAACGTTTCCTCGCCGGTCCATCCCTTCACTCGCGTACAGAGTCCTACCGTAACACGCGAGACAAAAAGCCCTTTCCGCAGACACACAACATAAACACAATATATACAACGCACACTACGACACACATATTATATATAGGTACCGATCGTCGTGGTCATAATATGAAAAAAATATATACAAGTATTTATGAAATAATAATAATACAAATATATAAATAAATAAGTATGTACGAATTCTCAAAGTAGTTCTCATTTAAAAATATGTCAAACCCAAAAATATAGTCCCCAAGTGCATTGTTGTAAATTACCACACTATTAGTATTTACAGTGGTTATAAATTTTATCTACGATTTGTTTATATTAATTTCGTTTCAATGGAATAAATCAAAAAATTTAACTCTCTAAAGTACCGATTGCTGGTAACATTTTCTATACCGGAAAATCAGGTCAATGTACCGATTGAATCAAGTCTTCCGATCGAAAAGTAATTCACGGAAAAAAATAAAATAATCATCATTTGGTTAACCACTATAGCTTCTAAAATTGTATATGAACGTTCAAACATTAAAAACGTTCATTTGAACAATTTCAAAAACACGGTTCTGAAAATTTCGTAGTAAACGTATTTTACGATAGGTAATTCATGTACGTGTTTTAAATTAACACGCGTTATTTACGATTCACCGGGTGGTTCCGGAATCGGAAACAGCCGTGGTCATGAAGACATGGTCGGTCGAAAAATGTGCACTGTTCAACTGTTATATACATATACGTTAATGTATTTAGAAAATAATTAGAAAATATCGCATATACATATGCTAGAAATACGAAAATATTATGTACATTGTAGGCCGTGTATTTTTATAATTTTTACATTTCAAACATACAGTGTATCCTGCACAATATATTTTCCTGTTAGTTGATAGGATTTCGATGCATTTGAATTTTTTTTCTGGAATGCTTGATACGATACTTTCCAAGATACAAATGTATATCAAACACACTCTATTTTAATTACAAAATTTTTTGGAGGCAATTTTTTGTATTTTTCCACGTTTTTGGTGCCTTATATATCTTTTTAGGTCATTTTTTTCATCCATTTATAGTAAAATTAAAACAAAAAAATTAAAATTCACCAAAATTGAAATATACCCATATATTTTTTTTAAATTTTGTACTAAAACAACATAAAGTACCTAATCTGGTTTTTTAAATATAACGATTCTCAAATTTATCTTAATGCCACACTGGTAGCTGTTAACCGACTACATACAACTTTAATCAATTCATTTTAGTATTGTAAAATAATATTGTTTCGGTAAATTTTTTTTTAGGACATTTTTTGATAATTTTAGGACATTAAAATCCAAGCCTAGCTATAATATATTTTTTATTGATGGTTTACAATTTGTAAATATAATTAAAAAAGTGTAAAAATGCTAAACAAAGTATTAAAACAATTCTATTATAACAATTCTAACCTATACCAATACTACCGCAATAATGAAAATATTAATAGTAATTATTTCTTACATATTAGCGTGTAAGGCGTAAGCACACGCAGATAACGTCGTAGAACGTATAGAACTGATAAAATGTTGTACCTACCTGTTGTCGGGCATAGAGAATTAAAAAAAGAAAACACTAATATTATATATTGTACACAACTGTAATTGACTCGACTTGGTTATGTTACTTCGTAATCTCACTAAAAAGATTCATTGTCATTAACCATTATATTCGTTCGATAATGCAGATTTCTACATTTTGTTTCCTGTTTTGTATACTAAAATAATCGCAGAAATATTGCTTGTAATTATTAATAATTTACATTTTGAACTATATTATGGTTATTTTCACATTTTATTTATTATACTAGGTATATTGTATTAGTTAATTTAGACGTCAAAGATGTAAAACGTACCTCGTATCCAATTTCCGAGCAATAGGTAATAATTATAATTATAATATAGTTATTTTGCTTTCAAAATTTTTCTACTGCAATTTTGACAAAAAAAAAAATAAAATACGGTTTTAAAGTACACTGAAAACACACACAACGGCCGTGCTATCTGTATAATAAATTATTCTTGTTTACCTACGTTTTGTGTAGGTACTTAATAATGCGTGTACTAACTATAAATCTTTCTATTTGGCTGGACGATAATTCGCTGAAGTGAACTAATTGTTTATACAGTCCATTTAATTTATTAGGTAGGTATAATACCTACCTATACTCTCTCCCACTCGGCATTAAACCACCACAGATCAAATAAAATATACATTATACATAAAAGGACAATGAAAAAGTAAAAATTATAAAGTTATAATTTATATATATATATATTATCGAATTTAACCAATGAATAATTTTTATTATTAACCTCAATGCTATAAAATGAATGATATAATTGTTTTTCTACTATATCAAATCATAAAATGGAACTTTTCGAATAAATCGGATAAATATATTATAATAATTTACGATGTATGTTTATTTTAGTACCCGGCAGTATCTTAATATATTATGTGTACAGTATACGTAATGTACAGCTAATATTGATATTGTAACCAGTGGTGGTAGGGAAAATATGGGAGGATGTCATACTATGAATATTTTTCATCCCCCATATATTTTGTCAAAAAAGTACATCCCTATTAATAATATTGAGGTACTTACTTTCAAAACAATAATAGTCATTATATTCATTGCATTCATATTATAACTGATAATATTATATTATATATATTTTATATACGATAACTGGTCATGCCATATCTACTTATTAAAAATTTATATATTTAATCGTTTTACAATTTATTTGTTTAAATTAGTCATATTTTAAATACTCCCATATTATTAGATATGAGTAATTTATTAGTGTGAGATAAATTGGGAATCGACTGTGGTCGAAATACGTATTTTGGAGAACGAGGTCTCGGGTTCGACTCCCAAGTAGCAAATGAGGTACCTAGTCAACAAGATTTTTCTCACTGATGGCGTCTGGTTTCTGGTTCAAGCCGACCATAATTACCAAACCTGTAAAATAATTTGGTAGCTATCTAGAACCATATTTGACTCCCCTAATATATGAAGGTGTAAATTTGAGTATGTTAGAGTTTGGGAAATAAGATGATGTAGAACTGTTAATTTTGATTAATGTGAGATAAATTAATAAAGCTGTTTAAAGGAATTACAATGCACTTCTCAAACATTTTTATCAATATCAATGTTAATTATAACCTACATATAATAATTATGGACTAAGTACTTTAAAAGCCTAAGATTACTAAAGAAACATATTTTTCCAGTGCATATATGCTTTTAAAATTTTACCGAAAAACTTTCAGTAAAAATGTATTCTTTTATGAATATTACGATTATCTATAAATTTGTTTATACTTGAATATTAGTTTTAAAACCTGCATATACATAAATATTAATTTTACTCGTATATACCAATACTAATTAATAAATAACAATTTTTATTTTTGTCTACCTCACAAATTGTATTTATTGAATATGATTTCGTTTGTAAAGATCTTGGGGTGGAAAATCTTAATTTCAATGCCAGTTGACTAAAACAATTCTATGGATTCTATGAAATTCTAATGGATATAAGTAATATCCATCGATCGGCATCCCCCCCCCCCCATCACTTATTTCGAGTCATTTCGAACACTTAATTTGTAACTTTTTTTTGAAAATTTAATTTTGAATTTCTAAGAAACTGAGTAAGACTATTAAAAATATACGACCATCTATGGTGATTATGGTTTACTGTTACAGGATAAAAGAAAAATCATGAATAGCGTGTAATTTAAAAATAAAATACCCGCTCGTTAGAACTCGTGTAAAGTATACGCAGTATACCTACATATGATTAGACAATTATTACGGATTGTGGTATGACGGTAACACGATTTTCAATTGGTTCAATCTTCAATGATTCAATAGTGTCACGAAAAATTGGCTTCATCACGGTGTAGATGATTTATTGTTTTTGTGAATCGTTATTTGGAACACATTGTATACATTACAATATTGCATAGTATATGTATATCGAATATATTTGTACCGACACGAAAAAACCGAACGTGGTGTTAATTTCCCTGTATATATTATATATATGCACTCGCACACATGCATTATTATAAAGCCGTTTCAAAATCTATATTGAGCACATCGGTCGCACGATTCACCAGCTCTATTATTATTACGTATTATTACTATTATTCATATTTTCTCAGGATGAAAACACGTCGAGAAATTTCTCGCACGGGGCTCATTAAAATATGAATGATTTTGAGACGAGATCGATACACACAAACGCTGTTTCATTTATATGTATAATAGTCAATTTATAAGTATATTGTATGTACAGAAATTATTATTATCAGAGATTTATATAACTATAATCATCTTTGAATTGAACAGATTGATTGTTAATTGTGAGTTGTGAGTAACTATAACTAACAATTATTGTTGAAACAAAAAATATAAAGTTAATTCCTCGGATAAAGTTATTATCCTTATGCTTAAACTCACAGTCAACAGGAATTATTATATGTATTACTATGGTATTGAAAAAATATTAAATTCTTATAACATACATATATAACAAAATAATAATTTATTGGACGAAAAAATTGTGAAAAATTTAAATAATTATTAATTGGACAAAAATGTACGCGAAAAATGTTATTGAACAAAATTAGTCTCTGAATTTAAGTTATTTAATATTATCTGGACAATAAAAATATAAGGTAAGTATTTATATTTTGTCATAGAAAGACATAACATTAAATTCCTATATTCCTCAGAGCTTTTATTGAATATAAATTATTAGCGATAAAATTAATTTTAAAATGTATTATAGGTTTTTAAAATTAATACTTAATAGTTATATTATTAAGTTAACACATCAAAAAGGATGAAAATTATGACTACCTACTTAAATATTCATATGAATAAATGTAGTAAGTAATATTAAAAGAAGTGTGCAAAATAAAACTTAATAATTTTCCAATTAATGGATATTTTATATTAAAAAAAAAAATTACTCGGTACAATAAATGTGTGGTATGTGCACTGTGCATAATGCATCCTAAATAAAGATAATTAGACAAATTGTATTGGTAATTTGTATCCCGTCAGCAGTACGCAAATCAGTTATAATAGTAATTGCATGTATATTGTATAGGTATATAATTGTATAATGACAATAATGGTATTTAAATATACAATCGATATCGATAATCGTATTTAACTGTATAGACATATTAAATCTGAAAGTATAATTTATAAATACGTTTTATTTTGATTTAATTTTTTTCAATAAATAAATACTTATAGACATTTTAAACATCATGAGATATGTAAGATGTATTCTAAACCTAAAATTTCAATGAAAATATATATGCAATTTTAATATATATATATATAACTCACAAGTCCTTAAATGAATATAGAACTTTCAAATAAGTACATAGCAATTATTGTATTATCTGCATAATATTAGGTTTATTCAATTTCTTTTATTTTATGATGTCTAATTACTATATTAAATATATAAAAAGTAGATATGTACCTACCTGTATAATATTTACATATTTTTATATACCTACCTGTTTTTTTTTCTAATATAGCATTCTGGTTTTACTATAATTTTGTATATTTTGATTTCTTAAGTATTTCAAAATATATTTAAAGTTATAAATTATAAACATTTGTATCATACAAACTCATAAACACTATAGGCTTATAATTACGTAGTAACATCTGCATTCTGATTAATGACAAAAAATCAAAGACAATATTGATAAAAGTGTAATTTGATTAAATAAGAATGATAAATTCAACCCAAAACCCCTACTATATTGTTTAAATAATATCGATTTTATGGATGAATTTAATAAGTAGTAAAAAAAAAAAGGTATACAGGGACGCAAGTAAACTGTAACCTTCTTTTTTATTCAGATGTAACATACCTCAGTAATTACTATAATTTGTAACGCAAGTATAGTATGTACCAAAATAGGTAGTAGATATTATACACTCGTTTTATAGTTGTATGCCAGGAATAAAAAGCTCTTATGTAAATCTGTAAGTCCAGATCTATACCATCAAATAATTAATGGTATTATATTAAGGGCCCACACCAACGAAAAATCGACCTAAAAACGTGAAAAAACTGTGGATTTGGATTTGAACAGTCGGATTTGAATTCTTAAAACTATTTTGAATTCATCAGTTTGTCTTCTGGGGATTGATCGAGGCGTTTATTTTTTTTTTTTTATCCGTGTTATTTATCATTTAAAATTGAAATTTTTAAATATTGATTACATTTTAATCTGTAATAATAAAGAAAATGCCTCGGTCGATCCCTAGAAGACAGGTCGACACATTCAAATTTTTTTTTAGATTATAAATCCGACTTTCCAAAATTCTACAACTTTGTCACACTTATTGGTCTTTTAAGTGAAAATTTCGTGATTACATAACAATAAAAAGTGATACATGTACGGGGCTATTTTTAGATTAATTTTAAAATGGTCTTAAATATTTCTAAGTTGTTAGATTCTTATTTTTCATAATATTTCTTAAAAATTGCCTATACAGAACATCTTAAAAATGGCAGGTGTTGTGGCCTCATAAAAATAGGATTAAAACTCAACAGAGATATGTATATACAACATATGTATAAATGCGACTATAAATGTATAATAACATAGTTTTCTACAATCTATGATAACCATAACATCATATACAACTAGTATGGGTTTAAAACGGAATAAAATTTAATACTTCTAGTGGCCTAGACGATAGCAGTCTTCAAGGTATGTCGGGCTATACAAACTGACTATTATTATAGTAGTATAATAATATTTTTTTTACTAATCAATAGACGCCTCTTCCGGAGTTTATATATTATTGCATTATTATACAGTTTCCTGCATAGTATAAGTATATAAATATATCAAATGGTTGATATGCTTTTGCCTATATATGTATATAGGTAGTATACTGTATAATTAACAAACATATTATAGATATGCATTTGTTGTGCATTCGTCTGAAATATTTTGATAGCATTATATAAAAAAAGTATATAAGGTAGGTAATAGGTATATTAAAAATACACCGCCATACACTGTATATATATAGTCTGCAAACAATGTTTCGTCATAAAATGTGAAAATAAGACTGATGACACTTCACAAATATTGACTAGACCACTGGTGTGCCTAAATGCATCATAGTCATAGAGTACACAATATTTGTATCATATTATGCATTGTGAGTGCAAACCATTGAAAAGTGAAATGTATTGAACTAAGTATTTTAAGAAGTCAATATTATAATAATTATATTACCTATCATATAATTTTTATCTTATTTATAAGTAGGTACCTGCTAAATATAATTAAATATTTAAAATTTCAACAACACTCTAACAATGCATTATTAACTAATCCTGAAATTTCTGCAAAATAATCAATTATTACTTATAAATCCGGTAATATCAAATACATTTCGATGTCTTCAACAAAGAAAGGCATACACTCCATTTTCACAAATTTTAATGATAGCAAATTAAAGCTTTAGAACTTAATATAGTTTTAGTCCCTGCAATATCAGCATTTTATATATTTAAATTATAACCTCTAAAACTTTTTAGTGTATTTGAGTACTGCAATGGAAGTCTTTGTTACAAAGAAAAAAAGAAACATTATATCAGAAACACAATGAAAAAAATAAAAAATGATGAAAATTGAGTTACGTCCAACTTTTTCGTTGAGAACGT
Organism: Pemphigus obesinymphae; assembly: GCA_025469235.1. Taxonomy (NCBI): domain Eukaryota; kingdom Metazoa; phylum Arthropoda; class Insecta; order Hemiptera; family Aphididae; genus Pemphigus; species Pemphigus obesinymphae. Next base: position 15,129 of record JAIPRL010001760.1, on the reverse strand, counting down.
AGATTTAGTTTTAGATTCTAATGTATTTTAATGTACTGGTTTTAACATGATGTGTTTTATATATGTCTGTACATATATATTTTGTGTAGAAAAAGTCGAAAGTTTTGGAGTAACGAGATTTTGGATAGAAAATTCCTTCTGGATGGTACCTAGATACTTTTGATTTTTTCTGTAGTTTTCTTAAGCTTGAAGAAAAACTATGTTTTATAACGGAAAAATCTATAATCTATAATTTTTTTAAATAACAAATAAAACTACCATGATTACTGTGTATTACTGAAATTATATTTTTGTGATATACAAATATATTATCGTAATAAATATATGGCGACGTCCCAAAATTAAAATGTTTTTTTTTTTTTGATAGCTTAATAATTGTTATCAAAATCGTTTTATAAAAAATTAAATATATCCACCACCAGTATCCTACTTGATATTAGCGAAGTACCTCCACAGTTTCACCTTCTACTTGATTTTTTATTTGCATTTCGTTTCTAAATAATGTATAGGTAAAACTACTTTTAAAAATACGTTTTATTCGAAAATAATGGGATTATTTTTAATACTGTTTTGACTCTACCTATACCAAAACAATATAGCTATAAGATAGTAAATAAGTACCTATGTAAAAATATGCTATTATTAAAGTTTTAACAATAGACCGCACTCGCGTTGTGTTGCAAAGATAACCTTTGATCTGAATTTTTAACACCTACTACTTATTTTATTTTCTCTATTTGTGTTGTAATTTGTAGGATGTGTACCTATAATATGTAAAGTTAATATTTAGTTTTATATATTTTATAAATTTTTAGATAAAAATGTTGAGAAAATACTTTATAACTATGCGTTTAAATGTATACAGTTTGTATAATTTCCGCTAAGAAAATTTAATAGACAAGTAAGAAAAGTATATGTGTGCAGTTTAAGAAATATTGTATTATACCTACTATAAAGTATAAATACCATACAACCTAAGAAACTCTCATTTTGAATAGCTTTAATTATGTACACAATATTCCGACAAGATTACAATAATAATTAAATAATTTTCTGATTTTAATAATCATATTAATGAAGTACAAAAAAAAAAAAAAACCATGTAAATTGCTTTAAATCATACTTTGGTTATGGGTTTTATTTATATTATAATACTCGATAATAACATACGTTGAAAATACTTTTATACTTAAATATCCATTGTAAAGTAATTCAATTGTCTAAATAGTTTCGTATCACTATTATAGACATGAATAATATAATAGTAACAGTAATAATGATTAATGACTAATAAGTACCTAATACGAATATTCCAACAAACACATTTATGCGTTTTTATGACATTTTTCAATCCAATTATCGAAAGCTCTATGCTTTTATAATATAATACTACGTAGGTATAATACTAAGTAATTTACAATTTTATATATAATTTATACAAGACTGGGTATATTACTTCTTTTTTTAGACTAAGTAGTGCAAGTTATGTTGAATTAAGTTGTTAAACATAAATAATGATAATTATAAAGTTAAGTTAAAAATGAAATTTAAACTTTGGTAAAAAATATAACTTTAAAATTAAGTTAAAACTTCGTTATTAGTTAAATTCGAAGTTAAAAGTTAATATTATTTTTTCACCATTTATTTTTATAAGAGACTAAGTACTATTTTACCTTTGAATTATCTACCTATTTTACTCAAATAGGTACTTAGGTATTTGTTGAATTTCAATATTTTTGAAATTTTGGTACCTATATGAAATCTATAGTAGGTATTAATAAGTGTGATTAGAATATGAAATTTGTATCTACAGTCACGAAGTAAAATATTATTATTACAATTAAATTATAAAGAAAATTAAATGCAAATTAAAAATTAACAAAGTTATTAAAAAACAAGATAGTAGGTATAATGAATATATTTTCTGATAGTAACTTGAGTTCATAAAAAAAAAAATCGTTAAATTTACGTAATAGGTAGGTATGTTGTAAATGAAACTCGTTAAGTTCAGTTATTTAAAAAAAAAAAAAACGCAAACTTCAATTTTAACCTTTAAACTCGTTACTTGTGCATACATTTCTAACTATTTATATATTTATTTATTATTATTTCACATTATCGTGCATTATTGAGTTTAAAACGAATTAATGATTCAAAATTATTTTTAAAGAAAAATTTAGGTATAATTTACCTATTTACCTAGTATATACAACGCGTTTCACGCTATAAGACTAAAAGTAAACGGTGTAGGTAATCGATTGAATAAATAAATGTATGATTTTATTAATATATATTATCATTGATATCAAATGATATTATATAGGTTACCATAATTGAATACGATACGGGTTTAAAATAAAAAATTGTTCGGTGGCAGTCGTTTGAAATCGACGTCAGAAGTAAATAATGGATCTATACACAATACACAAGTGGGTACCTATCTTGTCGAGCTATTCGTATTATATGACAATATTATACGAATTTATTGTCAAGTGCATGTGGGAGGACGTAGGTGTATACACATGCTTTAACCAACACCATTCAACTGGACATTATGTACCTATAATATCTGGACAACGATATCGTACAAAAAATCTTTATTGTTTAAAAAACTAAAAAAATTTTCAATTCTTGCAACGTCTCAGTTGCCTGGCATTTATATAAATTATATTAGACAACAATGTGATGATGTCTCTTATACACGGTATCGATGTTATCAGCTCTAACATCTAGGTATATCATATATATATATAAAAAAAAAATATATCCATCACATATTATTACGGGCGTAATATGCCAACAATGCACTGATAATATGTGTTTTATACATAACCAAGCTATAACTTATTCTAACAGGTAATCTACCACTCTAATTTAAGGGGTCAGGGGCGGATTTTAGAGATGTCAAATCCCCCTCGTTACAAATAGGAAATAATTCGGCAATTAAGTCGTCAGTCAGTTCACTCAATTGGTCAATTTATGAATAAAGTCTTTTTGCTAGTTTTTAACTGGAGGGGTTTTTTTTAACTAAATTATTTCTCAAAATTCACGCAAAAGTCAATAATCAAAGATAACAATAAAAAAAAGGTAGCAAACTCAATGCAGACACCAACCCCCCCTCGAATATGTTTTATAACCACCCCTTACAGTACAAAATTTCTTTAAAGTTGCAGTTGAAAAACTATGAAATAAGATAGGTGGGTAGGTATAATAATTGAATAATATATTGGTAACTGGTTTGTATAGGTAATACTCGTAGTAATAATTGAGAAAATAGAAATACATTGAGTATTTGGCGTTTAAAAAGTTAATAAAGCGAGAATTGCGTACGTATATTCGTTGCATAGTGCAGTATTATATAGTGGCGTATACTCGGGATTTTTAGAGTCCAAGGCCCGAAGATAGAGTTTTTTGTTTTCAACTTTCGTAAAATATGAAAATATTAAATAATTTATTGATCTCTATATTACCGCACTATTCAGCCATTAACACTTATAACTAAAATGCTTTTTGTATTATAAAGACCCACTAAGAGGATGCCACCACCCGATTTTCAAGGGGTTTTGTACAGGCTATTTTTGTGAAGTTTAAAAAAATAAATGTAAATAAAACAAATTAAAAATATTTTAATATATTTTAAAAGTAATTTAATAATATATCTGCGTCGGTAACATTTTTATTATTGTGTAAACACGATATTTATTAAAAAACAGGTTTTTGAATTTTATTGCATACCTAATTACCGTAGGTCAACGATTTTAGTAGCTTTTCTAGATGTTTGCAATAATAAACAATTAGTAGTATCGGTACCTACTACACTCTTTGGTACCTACCAATAGAAAGATGAGAACATAAACAACCATGATCGTACGTTTAGCGTTTTACGATTATTTAATTCTACCCAGTTCTATAAGCTGTTGAAAAATATGGAAAAAATCACATTTTCAAAATTTGTAGGTATATACCTCGGTATATACCTACTCTACAATTAGAAATGAACTTTAAAAAGTTTTATAGCTTAAGTTTTCATAATTTTTTTGGTACCAAAGTAATTATTATTCTACGATAACTCTACGATGCGCGAAGATGTTTGGCACGAGTGTAACGTAGAACTTTTGAAACCTATATGCGGTACCTATACCGCATAATATTTATAATAGCCAAAAGGTAGTGCCTTTTATACGAGGAGATGACCACAGCCGGTTATACCTTTTACTGTATATTATTATATTATTGGCCATATCTTATACTACAACAGGACACGGGAGACCTATATATCCCCACACAAAGTGTGTAAAGTCGGAAAAGTGGTTGAAATGAAAAGAAAAAAAAGGGTCTAATCAAATTATACGCGATTATGACGGGGTTTGTATATATATTATATGCATATTATATAGTATATACACTGTTATACGGTCGTAAGAACGTGGTAATATTATAACATGCGACCGGTGTCGCCGATGGGTTTCGTTTATTATTATTTTCTTTTTTATCAATAATAACATGTGTGCTTTTTTTCCATAGGTTTCTCGAAACAGCGGCGGCGGCGGCGGCGGCGCCAGAATGCGGTCAAACGGGTTTTGCGCGCCACCGCCGCCCTATCGAGTGGACGGGCGGAGGAGACGGGGAACAACGTGCGGGTGGTAGGTACACGCGCTCGTACACACTACAAAAGCATCCCGAGAAAACGAACATTCGCCTACCCCGTGCAGAACCGCTGACCGGTAACCCGTTACCCGGTCCAAGTCCTTTATACACCCCCCCCCCCCAGCCGTTGTAGATTTGCCGCCTTATTCCGGTACACGTCTTCCGAAGGAATCCGGTCAATATTATTTACGAATTATTTTATACGTTAAGATGGGGTACTCACTCGTATTATCAAGATGTACGCACGTGTCCTGATTAATGATTTCATCAAACAAACCGTCGGTCATAAAACACGAGTGACGTTATTAACACAAAATAAAAAAAAAAAACAAAAACAAAAAGGAAACGGAACTCGCGCAAAGCGGTACACAAACAAACGCACGACCAGCGATGTTGGCGATCGCACACTAAACCGAAACGTGAACGGTCCTGCCGCGTCGAGCGTTGAAACGGCCCAGCTGTTATTATTCCGGTTCCGGGACGCCGCCGCCACACGTGACTAGCGCCATCTAGCGGCACGTTTTCCACTGTGTAACACACGTTTTTGCGTTGTCGTTGAATAGCGATTAAAATTTCGGACGAGAAACAGGTTTTTTTCCCAGTCTTGGAGTATACGAAAAATTGGAGAAATTAAAGCGAATACGTTTCCAAAATATATCTCACGTTTGTTTGGAAAACTATATATTATACATAAAAAAAAAAAAATGTTGCAAATTCACACAATGGTAAGATACTTTCTCGGGTTTCATATGTTATATTTTTTAGAAGTACACCCATACATTTAATGAATAAACTGTAATAATTAATATAAACAAGAATTGTTGAATATACCTAATATTTATTTTAATTAGGTATAGGTACCTATAATACCTATAGGTATATTAATGCATTTAATTAAATGTAGGTATACGTACGTTATTATATCTCAAATAAACAAATAAATTATAATAGTTAGTTTATAGATACCTACTTATATAATAATGTAAAATATACCTATATATTATTTTCTTATTTTACACTGCTACAAAATAATATTGCTCCGGTCTAAAACGAAAGCGTTCTAAATTCTTCAAAGTTTTTCAAAATTTAAATTCTTATACCATATTTAAAAATGAGAGTTTCCATAAATAAAGAAAGTGCATAGAGTATAAAAATTAAAAATATATCTAAAATATATGTAGGTACCTATATATATATTAAAATATAAAAAACATAATGAAAAGTCCCTCTTTATCATACTCGTATAAATATACCTACGTACAATTTTAAAATACCGCAATTTTTCAAGTCAGTGAATTTGGTTTTTAAGTTTATTAATTATTTAGAATTTTAAACATCACACTAGTAGAATACTAGTAGGTAACTATAGTGTCTAGTAATGGGTGAATTTTATATCAATAATCAATATTCAATTATCAATATCATTTAAAATTAAGCTTATATACTTAAAGTTACTAATTACTATATATAAGATAATATATTTTTTAAAAGTTATCAAAAATGTTGTTTAGTTCATGAAAATATTTAACTCAAATTAGTTAAATTATCCCTAAGTTAATAAATAATAGTTATTAAGTGTTAATAGAAAATCATTTCAACTCGTTATAAGTTCTAAGTTAAAAAAAAAAAATACTAACTTATTAAATCAGTTAAAACAATGTTAATGTTTTAATTTTCCATTAGTAAAATTATAATTCAAATCTTTAAAATTATCTAATAAAGTGTATTCAATTAATCCACATCAGTGATGTATTTTTTTGGTGTAGGGGGTGGAGTCGTGTTCTCTATATCTGGATACCCCCTGACATAAAAAAAACTTGGTTTACCAAGTAAAAATATGTACCTATATCAAAATGCAATAGTGTTTGTTTTAATATATGTTTATGTAGGTATATGTATTTTAATTTTTATATACTTAGATACATATATTAACACCCAGCCTTGAGCTATTTTTTACGCTATGTTTTTATAATTTACACTACGAATTTAGAAAATAAAAGACTACCTACATATTCATTAATATTAGTGTTGTACAAAAATTTAACAAAAAAGATGATTTTATAAAATAATGTTAGTAGGTAATAATTATTATTTATAACCTTCACTTTGTTTATCATATAATTTATGTTATTTGGTTCAAATTATGAAAATACTACATTAAGTTAAGTTAATATAATTAAAAATATAAACGATTAAAATTACTTAGGTAATATTTATATAGTGTCAACAACAATTAACGAATTTGGTTTAAAGTTATAAAAAATATTAACTTTTTAATAACAAGCTATATCGATTTTACTATTGCAGTTTTCATTGATATTATACTATTTCTAAAATCTGCTGCAGGTATACCTAGACATATATATTATTGTATAGTATTCCATAATATTTTTCGTTTGGTTGTCACCTATTGGGCTAGTATATTATATAATATATAATATATACCTACTGTGTGACTAATTTTTATTATAAATACTATTTTTTATTTTAAGTGATCAAAAAAAAAGTGTCTATTATAGTCAATATAGGTATATATTATATCTCCGAAAAAAATATATAGTATAAGTACCGTATACTGTATATAGCATTGTGTAGGCGTAGGCATTATTCACCGTTAATTGGAACTATATCTAATCCGGCGGTCGTTATAACCACACACTTTCAAAAAAAGGTCGTCATGCAAATGAAGTGATGAGGTGTCTTTTTTATAAATAATTACAAGCTGTTATATTAAATTATTTCCTTCTTCATAATCTGACCGATATAGTATATTAGTATATATATATTATATACCTGCAATACATTACATTTTGTATGCCTTATAGGAATATATATATTTAGATTTTAAATTAAAAAAAATAATCAGTATTATATGATCTCTTAAAGAGCATTAAGTACCTACATGATCATTAAATTTTTAAATTGTACTTTTGGATTTTGGTGCAAAATGTTATAAATCAATTAGATTATTTCTAAGATTAACAGAAACTATAACTTGTAGATACCCAAAAATGTGTTTTAAAATTTTAATTCTTAAGCGCAAGAACAAACATTTTATCTGTATATTCTATATAGCTATAATATATTTAATAAAATAACAAAAGTTGCGATTACAAAATATAATAGTAGGTATGCTTATATTTAAAATAATTGAATTATGAGACAATAATAATGACAATAATGTATCTATAAATCTAATCATGATTGATATATATTTCGATTTTGGAAGTTGAACATAGATTTTTCTTTGGGAATCTGTATTTAAAAACATTTTTGGAATTTTCATTTGACAATTGTATATGTTTAATACTGATAAAGTTTAAAGACAAATTTAATATAAATATGTTTTTTGAATATTTATCACTTCCAATGATAATATTGATAATATGATTATAATAAACAATAAACTTTTAAAAATGACTTTTCCACTGAAGTTTGAAATAATATTCCTGTAAATTTTAATTTATAAAACATAAATTCAGCAGGGGAAAAATAAATAAACGTTGATGTATCATCCATCATAAACTTATAATAGCAAAGAAGTATAAATCAATAGTAATAGATTTAGTGTATACATAATATTGGTACCTATATATAAATATATATTTCTACTTTCTTGGTATATTTTTAAAATGTCTGAAAAACTAATAATTTATTTAAGTTTGATAAAACTAGGAATTAATTTTTATTTAGTATACTAAATGTGTATTTTTCCGAAATGTGTATATTACTTTATATTTTATAATGTATACGACCTAATCTAACAAACTAAATTAAAAATTGAAATTTTTATTTCGTCTATTTATCGATTTGCAGTATATTATATTATGAATAAATATAAATAAATAAATAAAAATAATAATAATAATAATAATAATAATAATAATAATAGTATATAATATTCATTCATTGGTTTATGTTATTTATTGACAATAATTGATTTTGTCAATGAAAAAATAAACTTTATATTTTTCCTCTAATTCAATTTTAAAAACACATTTGATTATTTTCAACAATGTAAACGAAGTTTAAACTTTCACTTTTGAGTTTATTCGTAGGTGTATAAAGTCAAAAGTAAATAAAAGTATAAGTAGTTTTATATTTAAAAATGCATGTTTAACGTATACAATGTTTTTAATTAAAAGGACTAAAAGAAGCGTGCATTATTAAATTTATCAATATGATAAAACACTTAATGAAAGTCGAATGCTAAAAAAAAAAATATTTTAATGTGGGAAATGACTGGACCAGAACGAGTTATTTTCAATTAATCATAAGGGCAACTGAAAGTGATGAATTTTATTACTGTTAATGCGGGTTTAGGGGTCAATATGTTGAATGAAAGTTAAACTGGCAATAGAAGTGAATGATTATTTGTATTTTATTATATAGATAGGTCGTACTGTACAGAATATACATATTATAATGTATCTTATCTATTCTCTGTATAATGTATAGGTATCACTCGGTGAAAGAGATTTTATAAATTTGATTCAAGAACACATTTTTAAAAGAAAAAAAATTCAAAATTGATACCTAATAAACAGCACATAATAAACTTAATAATTTAAATAATATCAATTGTTTTCGAATAAATTTTTCTTTGTGCACATCGACATCACTAATTTAAGAGGACGCCACACCACTAATTTTTCAATGATAAACTTGCATTAGAACTTTTCATTTAAATCATATACCAAAAATCAGTTCCATTAATCGTTAGAAAATGTTGTTCTTTATAATTTATTTTTATTTCATCTTTCTATAATATTCTCAAGTTGATACAAATGAAAAATTCGTAAACGTATGTTTTTAACAAATATTGTGATTACACGACAATTAAAAATTATGTTGATACAAAGCTATTTTTAAAGTACTCTAAAAATATTTTTAAACTGATGAATTTTCAATTCTTTTTAAATTTCATAAAAATTGCCTATAAAAAACCTCCTAAAAATCAGCTGTGCACCTGATCATGTGAGCAAAATGTTGTTTCCATTATACATATACCTAAATATTTACAAGCATTGCACCTAATTTTAACGGCATTTTATCAATACCACAGCTGATTCTTTTAAACTCTTAAAATCCTCTAAATTTAAAATACTTACTTAAAAATAGTAGGTATAATTATTTATATATTTATTCGTATGGCTTATAAAACAAATCAACGTTACAACAATATTATAAATAATGATATACATATATATATATATAATAATAGTATGCTAGATATAAATAAAAACCCAATTTCTATTAAATAATTTGTTTTTTTTTTCACAAATACGTATATTGTAATGTAGTTGTTTAGTTTAACATTGAAGATGAAAACATTGTTTTCGAAATACGTATTTGTTAAATAAAAATAAATTATTTTGTAGAAATTAGGGTTTTATTTATATTCATAAATAATTCTACAAGTAACTCAACACCAAAATAATAGCATGCTGTTGAATTATTATTCGATAATTACCTATGTGTATTAATTTTATTTTTAAATAAATAAATATAATATACCTATATTCTGCGTTAGTATATAATGTTAAAAATATAGGTTACAATTAAAAATGAGTAAAAAAAGTAAAATATTGTCCAGATAAAAAAAAATATTATTAAAAATTTGATTTTGTTTTTTTTTTTTTCTAAAAATTTAGGTATTGTATATTATAGTACAATTGACTGATAAAATGAATGTTAAAGAATATTACCCAGATCCGGTACATATGTAGATAAATAAATATAAAATACTATGTAAACGTACAAAGAAAGTTACGTATGTGTACCATATATCTGATATAAAATATTTAAATTATAACTCAAAAATGCAATATATCTGTAAATATATCCAGAATGGAATATGTTAAAATTCGTTTAGTGCATGTGATTACTGAGTTTTTAAATCATATGTAATTTATTAGACGAATATATTAGATATAATAAATAATAAATAATCCAAACCTAATTGATTTTAACAATTATTGTATAAATCAGTCAGGGCCCAGGGGCTGGAATTTTTATTTTTTTGGTATCGGTTCCAATTTTACGCAAATAGTATTTGATAGTTTGAGTTTCGATTTGAGGTTTAAAAAAAATAAAACAATGTGTTATTCTGATTTGGGCTTCGGACACTACAGGGTTTCAGATAGAATCTATAAACTTCCATTAAATATTAACTCAGTGTTAAAACTTAAATTATAATACTCATGAGTCAATTAGGGGTTGGGATTCTCCAAATAATTAAAATTGTAGGTTCTGGTTAAGTTCCAGTACTTTCTAATTAAGCGCAATAACTAGATTACTATAAATCGGTTTTAACATTTAAAATAAATACGATATATTATATTATATGTAGGTATGATTGTGCACATGCTCGTATACACATATATGTGTTGTATTTATTTGTATATATTTGGTTTTATTGTTATTCTATTGCACGCAATAATAATATATTTAATTAGTTTTTTTTTTATCAATATTTTAACAGATAATTTTTGTGATAAATATTTGTACATAATTATTATGTAAATATACATATAATATATTATATAAAATTAATTATTATACATTTATAGTTACAAATTTTACTAAAATTCGTTACTAAAATTAATAAAATACGTTTTATATTAGGGGCATATTCACAGGGGCGACGAGGGACGAGGGTGTCATATCACCCATGGCATTTTTTTCTATGGATTTCAACATAAATAAAATTATATTATTTTGTTTTAATTTTTTTATGATTGGTATAATAATATTTTATATAATAAACTTCTATAATTATAAGTTAATTTTATACATTCCTTGGTATGATAAATTATAATATTGAGTACGAATGAATGCAGAAAACAATACAGTAAATGAATAATTATTGTATTGTATTTATAAATTAAAAATTATTATTCAAAATTACATAAATGACTTTTTTTTTTTATAGCAATTTCTCAATTTTCGGGAAACTATCCCCCTCTATTTTAAAATTTTAAGCACGTCACTGTTTCATATAGTTTTTAATAGGCACTATACACTTGTTTTTAAGGGGTTCTGTGGCAATTCTTAAAAAGTTTTAAGAAATATAAAAATCCTACAATTTAAAAATATATTATAAATACATTTTAAAAGTAAATATAAATTAGTCCCGTTTCTGTTTCACTTTTATTGTTGTGTAATCATAATATTTGTGAAACAAAAATCTTTTTTGCAAAAAAAGTGTTAAAATGATATAGTCTACATAGACTACATAGACACGAACAATTGTTACCATCATTTTTTAATTTATTACAAGTATAAATAATACTATTATATTTATATTAGTTAGGTATCTATCACGTAAAATGTATTCATAAATTACGTAGAAAAAATATTAAATTACATTTTTTATGAGTGGGGCGACTCCAGGCCACGCAGAGCAATATAAAGGCCCACTAAATCTTCCTCTAGCTGTTCCCATATCCACCAACTATGTAATTTTGAAAGGTTACTTGTATAATGTGTATATTTAAGTAGTATTAGCAAAAAAATAATATAATTTTCCGATTTCTATACTTACTATATATATAGGCTCCCTCTCTTAATTCTGGCATCAGCTATATATTGTAGTTTAAACACATTATAATGAATTTGAAAACTATAGACTTAAAATATTATTTTTTTATTCACAAAAAAGACATTTATCATTGATCAAAATAATTGTGTTAAAATAATTGAATAATGCACGATATCAGATTATGTATAAATGTATAAATTATAACTTCGCATTTTCTACATAGAAATACGCGAATTGTGTTAAAACGCAAGGTTAAAATAAGCACTGCTATAACAAGTTATCAGGCTACCATAAGAACCCGTCACCCGCCTGTACTATACGCTATTGTGTCACTGGTGCAGAGACTGGAAACTGGTAGGCGTCGACATGCTGAGGTGATGTGAAAATCTACTCCGGGTAGGGTGGAAGTCCCACCAAGCGCGGATCCAAGGGAAGGGCGGAAGGGAGCGCGCCTCCCCCCCAAAATTCCAAAAAACATATACCTATACTTACAAAATGTCATATAGAACAATATTGTAGATAAATAGGTACTCACAAAATCACTTTGGAGTGACCATATTTTGAAAATTAAAAAACAAGACAACAATATGAAAAACTGAATATCGTAATAATTTTCAGCATAGTTCTAATTTAGCTACCTAGCGATTTAAAACATTTTTTTTTTTTTTTTTTGCAAAATACGTGTTTTTTCATTGTTATTACGACGGTGAAGTCAAATTTTGTTGGTCGCACTTACTTTCGAAGTTACACAGCAGGACGTAATTCTCAAAAACGGGACAATCTCGCAAAAAACGTACGTATATGGTCACCTGAGAGTATGTGCACCCCTTCTCGTATAAATTTTTTCTGGATCCGCCCTTGAGTCCCATCGATAACGTAAGAAAAGGTCGGTGCCCCCTCGTGGCGCCTGGTCATTATACGTATGGTCTACGGGTCGTACGGCTGGACGACGACGTTGTGGTAGGACTCGGAGGGGCTGTCCTGCAGGACGAGAGTGGTAACCAAGCGGTTCTGCGTAACGGTTGAATGTCCCTTCGGGGTTCCTCCCGGAACGCACGACAGACATACGAATGTGGTAGTATGGGTGTTCGTCGGGCATATGTCGAAGCTGGCCCCGACCGGCGTCCTCTTGAGTAGCACTCAGCGCTAATAGAATGTGGCAACGGGGCTGGAAACGGCTAAACCTCCCAAACCCTGGTACAACTGCTACAACAGCTATATTATGAGTTATGACCATGACGTAACAATACGATTTGCAATATATTTCTAAATTGGTTTACATTACTATCATTCAAGGGCGCCCGCAAAAATATCAACAATTTTCTTATTATTATTCTAAGTTTTTGAAGAGAATTATTTTTTCACATTTTTACCTCCCCCCATAACATGTTCACAATTTTGAAATCGCATTTGTCAAGAATAATTATTTTGTGGAGGCCGAAAAATCCTGATAATAGATCATACAATATTCAACATTTCAAACTATTATTATTTAGTACTCACATAAATAATGAATTTTTATTGAACAAAAAATACTTTTAAAAATATTTATTAAAATATTCTCTATACAAACATTGGTTCAAAAAGCCATGGCTCCCTCAGCCCTCCCCCCCCCTGTGGGCGCCCTTGGTGTCATTCGTTCATTCATTTTTAAAATAAAATAATAAAAATTAGTACTGTACACTGCGGACTATATGGAAACATGCTAAATTCTCGGTTTCTATAATGTAGGTACCTAATTGAATTATCGTGTTTGGTTTGATTTAATTCAACAATCAACTTCTATATATTATAATTGTATGCATAGCCTTCATTTTTTTTTGAAACCGAATTAAAATAAGTACCTATATAAGTATTATACTATATATAATTGTAAACTTATTTCGATAACTACATAATAATTAAATCGACAGATATTTAAAAAGTAATGAAAAAGTATATTATTTTCATTAAGTCAACAATGACATTGGTAACTGCAAAGCAATGATTTTTACAGACAGTAGTTGCAGTTGCAGGTACTTTTATTATATATACCTACCTACTTAATATAAATTATAATATAGTATAATATTATGTAAAACATTATGTTGATTATGTAACGATAATTTATTTTGTTAATTAAGCGTTATAAGAAACGATGAGTAAGTCGATAATAGAAATTATACCTCAAGTAATCTTAAGTAGTTACCTCAAGTAGTTACCTACTTATTAATTTAAAAAAAGTATTTTATAAGTATTTTATAAGTGGGTCCATTGTTAGTTTTATATTCTGAGCGTTGTTTAGAATATATTGGTTTTATAATGATGTGTTATTTTTATTTTACATGTATGTAATATTGTATATACATTAGTGATGTATAAAGCAAGACTAAGACCAAGACCATGGCAGTCTTGGTCTTGGTCTTGCAAATTATTGCAGTCTTGTTTTTTTTTTAACCAAATTTGTAAATAAGGATAAATAATTTATTTATACGTGTACAAGGGTGGATATAGGGGAGACAATGTGGACAGGGGCGTAGCGAAGTAATTTTTTTTGGGAGGGACGGTGTCTTAACTTGACTAACTGATTGAACTTTTTGTATGAGCAAAATAATAAAAATAAAGTCACACGTTTAACAATTTGGCCGACTGCAAGCTCAATATTTCTTTAAAAAAAAGGATTATTAAATTTTTTTTCTCTTTTGATCCTTACACACAAATAGCCGACTGACAATACGATTTGACCGACTGAAGGAACTTTGGGGGGGGGGAATTCCCCCTGTCTCCTGTTAGTTACGCCTCTGAATGAGGATAAGCCCCCCTCCGTTCCGGCGTTTGTCGTTTGCGCATCATTAACCGTCCAGGTCAAAAATTGGTAGGTCGTTTGCGCATTGCACGTTTTAACAATATAACAGGTAGTACGGTGACATGACAATGCACCGATGTATATCGCAGAATAA